>JAQZBX010034242.1:0-14841 GCA_029593785.1 Cabassous unicinctus
GGGGAATTGAATATAAAAGGCAAGGCAAAGAACAGAGGAGAAGCAGTCTTTTAAGAAGCAGTTTTGATGTTGGAAAGAAGGCCCCAGGAGAAGAGAAGCAAGCCATTTGCCTGATCATCTACAGCTGACCTTGTGGAGGAACCAGGAGCTAAGCCTGGAGAGAAACGCAGCCCCGGGAAGAGAGGAACCCCAGAAGCCTTGAACCCTGGCAAACGCCAGCAGCTGTCTTGCTCTAACACGTGGCAATGGACTGTGGTGAGAGAAGAAACTTAATGCTTTATGGCCTGGTATCTGTGGACTTCTACCCCAAATAAATACCCTTTATAAAGACCAACCCATTTTTGGTGTTTCACATTAGCACCCCTTTGACTGACTAATACAGAATTCAATAGGGAAAGAATAGTCTTTTCAACAAATGGTGCTGCATCCCCATTTGCAAAATAAAGGAGGCCCTTACCTCTCACCATATACAAAAATCGACTCAAAATGAATGAAAGACTTAAAAATAAGAGCTGGAACTATCAAACTCTTAGAAGGAAACATAGGGAAACATCTTCAGGACCTTGGGTTAGGCAATGGTTTCTTAAACTTTATACCCAAACCACAAGCAACAAAAGAAAAAAATAGATAGATGGGACCTCATCAAATTTAAAAGCTTTTGTGCATCACAGGACTTGATCATGAAAGTAAAAAGACTACCTACACAATGGGAGAAAATGTTTGGAAACCACATATCTGATAAAGGATTAATATCTAAAATATATAAAGAATTATTTCAAATTAACAAAAAGACAAACAACACAATTTAAAAATGGGAAAACAAACCTCAACAGATTTCTCTCCAAAGAAGATATACAAATGGCTGGAAAGCACATGAAAAGAGTTCATCATCATTACCCCATCAAGGAAAATTAAAACCACAGTGAAATACCATTTCACACCCATTAGAATGGCTGCTATTAATATTATGGAAAATAACAAGTTTTGGGAATTATGCAGAGAAATAGGAACACTCATTCATTACATTGCTGGTGGCAATGTAAAATGGTGCAGCTGCTGGTGGCTCCTCCGTATACTGAGAATTACCATATGACTCGGAAATCCCATTAAAAGGTATATACTCAAAAAAATTGAAAGCAGGGACTCAAACAGATATTTGCACACTGTTGTTCATGGTGTCATTATTCACAATTGTGAAAAGATGGAAGCAACCCAAATGTCCATCAACTAATGAATATATAAATAAAATGTGGTATATACATACTGTTTTAGTTTACTAGGCAGCCAAATGCAATATACCAGAAATGAGTTGGCTTTTCCAATGAGGATTTATTAACTTATATGCTTACAGTTCTAAGGCCATGAAAATGTCCCAAGTAAGGCATCATCAGGTGCTGCTTTCTCCCCAGAAATTGACTACCAGCAATACTGGACTCTGTCATATGGCAAGGCACATGGTGGCATCTGATGGTCTCTCCCTTCTCTCCAGGTTTTGATGCTTTCAGCTTCTGGATTTCTCTCTGACTCTCTCTCTCTCTGACTCTTTCTCTGTATTCATCCCATTTATAAAGGACTCCAATAAGAACATTAAGACCACCTGGGTCATGCCTTACTGAAGAAACCTAATGAACAATTCCTACCTACAATATGTTCAAACCCATAGGAATGGATTAGTTCTAAGGACATGATTTTTCTGGGGTCCATAAAAGCCTCAAACTATAACACTCCACCCTCTGAACACAAAAAAGACATGTTTCTTCCATTCATTCCATCACAATGTCCAAAAGCCTTAAATCTTTTTAGTAGCAATGTCAAGTACAAAGTCTCATCAAAATCAGTTATAGGTGTGGTCTTTCTGGGGCAAAATTCACCTCAGTCTGTGGACGTCTGAAACTTAGAGCAAGTTATCTGCTTCCAATATACAAAAGAGGGTCAGTCATAGGATAAACATTCCCATTGCCATACAGAGAAATTGGAAGGAAAACAGTGGCCATGGGTTCCAAACAGTTCCAAAACCTTGCAGGGCTTACTCCTTTAGGTTTCACAGTCTCAGAGTTATCTATAAAATGATGCTTTGTCCTCAGGGACTGATGGAGCAGCAATCCCACCCTTTCTAAGGGTTTGCATAGTGGCCATGCTCTTGGCCCCACCCTCATCAAGCATCTGGGTGTAGCTGAACTCAAAATGTAAGCACCACCCTCTGAGAGCACTGGGGTGATGGCCAGACTCTCTGCAATCTCTGGGGCACAGGCTCAATCCTATTAGAAGAGAGGGGTTGTAGCTGGACTCTCCCTCAATTCCTGGGCAATGTGATCTACCCTCTCTGAAGCATGGGACAGCAGCACTCTTCCTGAACAATGGGTTGGAAGGCCTGCCCTCTTCAAGTGCTGGGGCATACTCACCCTTTCCAAACACATGGGTGGGTTCACTCTCCTGGCCAGAGAAGACGTCTTCAGTCCAGACTTCAGCTTGCATGGTTCTGCCTTTAAAGTTGTTTTTCCTTCAATCTGTCCATTTTCTATCCCTTTTCGTATATGCTGGCAATGGTTCCATTCATACAGATCTTGCAAAAAACTTATCAGTATTAAATGCAATGCACAGGGGTTCTAACCATCAGACAGTAAGGCCTTCTACAGTTCCTTCCTAGATAACTGAGTTTCCAATCATGACTTGAACTGAAATGGATGACTGGTTCCATGTTCAGCTAAACCTTCACCTAGAGCACTATTTTCTGGAGACTTGCTTTCTGGAAGAAAGCTCAGATTTTTCAAACTATCAATTTCTGATTTCATTGTTCCTGGGAGGTCAGTTCTCAGCTTATCCCTTTTCTTTCACCTTTTACTATAAGCTACAAGAAGCCAGACTGTACTTTCTACATTAAGTTTGGAAATCTCCTCAGCTAAATATCCAAGCTTGTCACTTTCAAATTCTGCCTTCCATCTGACACCAGGTCTCAATTTTGCCAAATTCTCTGCCACTTTAAAACAGGGATCACTGTTCTTCCAGTTTGCAATGACACATTCATTATTTCCGTCTAAGTTCTCATCAGATACCCTTAGAATCCATATTTCTACCAACAGGTTTTTTTTTTCCAAAGTAATCTAGACCTTTTGTATCAAGCATCTTACAATTCTTCCCACTTCTACTCATTGGCCAGTTAAGAAACCTTTTTAGCATCTTTGATATTTGCAATAGCAGCACCCCACTCTCCTGGTACAAAAATGTGTTGTAGTTTGCCAGGCTGCCAAAATGCAATATATCAGAAATGGATTGGCTTTTACAATGGGGATTTATTAACTTATAAGCATACATTTGTGAGGCCTCAAAAATGTCCAAATTCAGCTAACAAGGAGATGATGATGGACAATGCCCATCCCAAGGAACAGAGAGTGTCTGCAACTGCAAGCAAGATAGTTCCATCCATCTGCCCCATGGGACCTAAGCCCCCTCTCAATTAGAAGCAGAGTGGGCATCACCATCCTAAAATCCGCAAGATTGGGGAATGAACAATGGACTAAAGTAGACTTATTACTACCCTACTATAGACTTATTATTATTCTAGTAATGGAAAAACTCTTATCATTGATGTAAAGGCAATGGTCACCAGAGGTTCTGAGGGAAGGGAAAGGGGAGAATAGGTGTAATATGGGGGCATTTTCTGGACATTGGATTTGTCCCACATGACATTGCAATGATGGGTACAGGCCATTTTATATTTTGTCATAACATACAAAATTGTGTGGGACAAAGTGTAAACTATAATATAAACTGTAGTCTATGGTTAGTAGCAATGCTTCAGTATGGATTCATCAATTGTAACAAATGTACCACACTAATGAAGGATATTGTTAATGTGGGAAAGTGTGGGAAAGGGAGGGAGTGGGGCATATGGGAATCCCTTATATTTTTTACATAACATTTATGTAATCTAAAGCATCTTTAAAATTAAAAAAATAATAATTAAAAAAAAATGTCCAAATTAAGGCATCATTAGGCGATGCTTTCTCACCAAGCTATCATAGAGTCCTCTGTCATATGGCAAGGCACATGGCAGTGTCTGATGTTCTCTTTCTTTTCTCTGGGTTTCATTGCTTTCAGCTTCTGGCTTCTTCTGGCTTTCTCTCTGTGTGTCTCTCTCCATATTCATCCCATTTTTAATGAACTCCAGTAAGAAGATTAAGACCCACCCTGGGTCATGCCTCCCTGAAGTAACCTAATCAAAAGTTCCCACCTATAATTGTTACACACCCACAGAAATGGATTAACTCTAAGGACATGATTTTTCTAGGGTCTATAAAAGCCTTGAACTGCCAGACAAACAATAGAATATTATTCAGCTGTAAAAAGGAATGCAGTCCTGATACATGCAACAACATGGGTGAACCTTGAAGATATTATGTTCAGTTAAATAAACCAGACACAAAAAGACAAATACTGTCTGATCTCACTGATCTGAAACAATTAGAATAAGCAAACACATAGAGTTAAAACATAGAATACAGGTTATGAAGGGATGGGGTGGGGATAAGGAATGGAAAGTTAAGGCTTAAAGTGTACAGGGTTCCTATTTGGAATGATGGGAATGTTTAGGTAATATATGGTGTGATGGTAGCAAAACATTTTGAATGCAATTAATACCACTGACATATATATCTAAATATGATTAAAAGGGGAAATGTAAGATTGTACATGGTAAAAATAATTTTTAAAAATCCATGGAACTACACTACACAGTGAACCCTAAGTTAAACCATGGACTTTAATTAATATTACAAATATTAAAATGTGCTATCATCAATTGTAACAAATGTCCCATGCCAATGCAAGGTGTTGGTGGTGGGGTGGTATATGGGAATCCTGTATTTTATGCATGATTAGTCTGTAAACCCACAACTTCTCTAATAAAGACATTTTAAAAAATAAAAAAATAAGATGACAGCATTGTGGAAACCGTCTGCTATGGATATCCACAAGACAGGCAAAGGCAGAAGGGTGGGGGTGTTGGGGGAGGGAGAGGACACTCATCCAGGGCACAAATTGTGGTGAGAACAATGGCAGTATAGGGCTCCCCTTAAGAAGTTGTTTACAGTGTTTATATCTTTGGGATTAGTTCACAACAGTTGTAATTTTTCACCTTTCCCTTTAAAAATACCCCGTGTTTTTAGCAGTGAATTCTTTGGAAAAATATTGAAAGGGATTTACCTGGGTTCACTGTTGATGCATTACACAGGTTTTCATATACTTATCTTTTTAGCAAACAAACCCCCACTCACTCCTGCTCTCAGATCTCTCTTAGCGGCAAATTCCAAGACAGGAAGGTAAACAAATCTCCCTCCACTGGCTGGGGCTCCCAAAGCTAAGTAAAGGTGTGCATCACCTCTGGAGTGTGTAAAGTCCTTGAGGAGTTTTCAGGCTGAAAGGCAGGTGAGAACACGCTGCAGCTGCTGTTCCAAGAATCGAGTATTTACCTGTTGAAGCCCCACAGAATCAGGTCCATGCACACACCCTGTGCCACCTAATGGAATTTTAATGAATTCCAAGGCTACAGCCTCCACCCATCCTCAGTCCAAAATGGAAATCACTGTCATATAGAATACAAGGCCCCGAGACTCTCAGACATTACCCACATCAACCCTGTATTTTTACAAATGTAGAAATGGGACCTGAAATATCAACAATGTAGTTGTTGAAAAAGTTGAGGTCATAGCCCTGCTCTCCAGTCTTGAGTACTGAGCTGTCATTATTGGAGTTGAGGGCATTAAGCATAGAAATCCTATATCTGGCCAGTCAGAAGAGTTCTCTGGATTGGGAAGGACATAGAGGTCTGGGAGGTAGGCATCTCCCAGGTTTAATGACCTCCAAAGAAGCCAAGAACATGCCCAAATATTGGGCAAGCAGGAAATGTCTTCTGTGGACGCCAGGAAGTTGAAAATACAGAAAAAAATGCCTATTACCCCCGATTTTGTCTGATTTTAAAACACAAAGGATCAGAATCCTTGCAGAATTTGAATCCTTACAACACCTTTGGAGGGGAAAAGTTCCACAGAAGTTGTTGTTTAATTGGGAAACTTTAAATGGTGAAACCTGTCATTGTAAATTCTTTCATTGACTTTCCTTTCCTATGTCTGCCTCCAATATCAGCCAGTCTTGTCTTTATCCAAATACCCAATAGCATAAGACTCCCCTCAGTGTCTGGTACACAGTGTCTGTTTAATACAAAAGTGTTGAATTGAGAATTCAGAATGAGTTATCATACCGATTAGTAGTCTGTTCAGAAACTTGATATCATGTAAAAGCCAAGGGTGCCAGAGCTAAAAGGCAGGTGCACTTCCTTTCATTCAATTGAAGAAGAGTGCTTCTTTTCTGAGCTTCAGATTGGAATCACTAGGAGGCAGCAGTGTGGGACTCGTGGCAATCTTGCAGGGCTCAGATTGTGTGCGTATTTGGGCGTACACACACGTATGGATTGGCCCTGCGTACACACATGCAGAAACCCACACTATTATACCATATGCCGCAACCTGGGTAGGCTTAGAAATTAACCTACAGTATAAAGGAAAAACATCATGCAAGAAAGCAGAAGATTGAGGCTTGCAAGATTTACCACATTTGGGTAACAGATATAGCTGTAAGAATTCTAGCAATGAAGCCTCAAAAAGAAAATTGTCTACTATGATGTTTTCATTGTTTGACAATAGAATATGTTAGAATATGCAAATTGTAAGGGAGCTACAAATTGTAATGGAGATGTAAGGGAGATGGAGATGGGAAAGATTTTTTTTTATAAAACTAAATTCAAGTGGTAAGTGACCTATTAGAACCAAGGTCAAAACTGTCCTTCCCGGGGCCTCCTTGTGAGAGCAGGCTGGTCCGTGCGGCGCGGTGGGCTGATGCAGCAGGACCTCACAGCAAGGGGGAGATAAGCAGACACAGAAGAAACACACAGCGAACGGACACAGTAAAACACAAGCAGCAAGGGGGGGATAAATAAATAAATAAATAAATCTTTAAAAAAAAAAACAAAAAACTGTCCTGTCGACCGATTTGGAGCAAATCATCTCTTGTTCTGCCCTCCCAGACCTGGAGCTTTGGGATGGCTTGGGAAAGAGACCTGGGTATTTTGGACAGAGAACCGCCCCCACAGCGTGTGTATGGCTTCAGGGTTAACAAGAAGCCCCTTGGGCCACGCATTCAGTGACCTCTGACAGCCTTAGCAGTACCACGGCCAAACTAGAGCAAACCATGTCAGAGCCTAAACTCAAGAGGAGTTATGGTGTTTGCACATAATGAATCTGTATTTTCTAGATCTTTACTTCAAAGCAAATATTATCAACTCTTTACCAAATTAATTTGATGGCAAACTGGCAAATGGAGAAAAACTGAGACTATCTGAATCTGCGTGTTCCAGTTAGAGTTCTTGATGGCAAATAATAGAGGTGGATTCTGGCTAGTGTGTTTTTTAAAAAGTAATATACTGGGAGGTTATTAAGGTAGCTATAGGATCATCAGGAAGCCAAAAACCAGTCTTGTGAAATAGGAGGAAGCAAAATCATCCTGCAGCTGAGGGCAAAGCCAAGTTGAGTTGAGGACTTCCAATAAATGCCTCAAAACTGCAAATGTTTAGTGCCCCTGGGTGTGAGAAATGGCAATTTTACTGAATCACTTGCATAGTTTTATAGTCACATAGAATGGTGAAGCCATAAACTGCACGTCTGCAGACACACAGACTTTAGGTCGTTACTGTAAATGGAATTACATTTGTGTGAAAGAGAAAAGAAATAAATTCTTTTTATTGAAGGAAAATTCACATAACATAAAATTCACAATTTTAACTATTTTAATCTCTATAATTCATTGTCTTCCAGAACATTCTCAATGTTCTACAATCATCAACACTATTTAATTACAGAACATTTTCATCACCCCGAAAAGGAACCCCTTACCCATCAAGCCGTCACACCCCATTACCTCTTTCTCCAGCTCCTGCTTTCAGTGTCTATGGATTTTCCTATTCTGGAGAGTTCATACAAAAGGAATTCTACAACACGTGGCCTTTTGTGTCTAGTTTCTTTCACATAACATGTTTTCAAGGTATCATGTTGTAGCATAAATCAGTAAATCATTCCTATTTATGGCTAAATAATATACCTTTGTATGGATATGCCATATTTTGTTTATCCATTCATTAGTTAATGGACATTTTTTCCATTGTTTCTACTTTTTGGTTATTGTGAGATACACTGCTATAAACAGTTGTAACTTTTTGTTTTCAATTCTCCTGGGTATTTACTTCAGATTGGAATTACTTAGTCATTGTGTATAATAATCCTTTTAATATACTGCTGGATTCCATTTTCTAACATTTTGCTGAGGATTTTTGTATGTATACTTGTTAGGGATACTGGTTTGTAGTTCTACTTTCTTGTGCTGTCTATGGTATTAGGGCGATATGGCTTCATAGAACACGTTAGGAAATATTCTCTCCTCTATTTTTTGGCAGAGTTTGAGAAAGACTGATGCTTTTTAAGTGTTTGACAGATTCGCCAGTTAAGCCATCTGGTCCTGGATAATTTTGTTGTTGGAAAACTTTTGATTACCGATTCTATCTCTGTTATAGGCCTATTCAGATTTTCTAATTCTTCTTGAGTCAGTTTTGTCAGTTTCTTTCTAGGAATTTTTCCATTTCAACTAGGTTATCTAATTTTTTGGCATATAATTGTTAATCATACTCTCTTATACTTCTTTTTTATTCCTGTAAATGATGATAGTAATATTCAATCATTATTGCTGATTTTAGTAATTTGAGTTTTCTTTTGTTCTTGTTCAGTCTAGCTAAAAGCTTGCAATTTTGTTGATCCTCTCAAAGAACCAATTTTTTTGTTTCATTGTTTTCCTATTTCACTTATCTCCACTCAACTTTATTTCCTTCCTTCTGCTTTGGGTTTGCTCTTCTTTTTCTAGTTCATTAAGGTGGAAGATTAGATTATTAATTTGAGACCATTCTTCTTCTTTAATGTAGGCACAGCTGTAAATGTCCCTTTGAGCACTGCTTTTTCTTCATCCTATTAGTTTTGGTATGTTTCATTTTCATTTCCATTCACCTGCAAGCATTTACGAACTTCTTCGACATATTGGTTAAGAGTATATATTTAACTTTCACATATTTGTCATTTTTCCTTCCACTGATTTCTAATTTTATTCCATTGTGATCAGAGAAAATAGTTTGTATTATTTCAAACTTCTAAAATTTATTGACACATTTTGTGGCCTAAAATGGTTTATCCAGGAGAATGTTCTATGCAAACTTGAGAAGAATGTGCATTCTCTATTGTTGGGGGAGTGTTCTTTATGTTAAGTCTAGTTGGTTTGTATATTATTTAGGTCTTCTACTTCTTGGTTTATCTTTTGTTTAGTTCTGCTATCCAACAGAAAGTTGGGGCATTGAAGACTCCAACTACAATTATCATATTTACTTCATGTACAACACATTTGACCTTTGTGCCTCTTTTTGTAATATACGTCCTTGAAAGTTATGCAATGACATCCCATTTACTGAATCAATTTTGTCCTGCTTGTGTAAAACTGGAAGCTGAACACGAATGTAAATGCACAATCACACTTCTGGGAAGATGACAGACTAGAGAAACACAGGACTCATTTCTCTCCCAGAAAAAATAGCTAGAGGACAGACAGAAATGGCCTGGCGAAAAAATATTCTGGGCTTTAGGACACCAGGGACTAGACACAACCTAGAATAGAGAGGGAAAAACTGTGAGTAGAAGCTGCAGCTGTACCTGCCAGCACCTTTTCCCCCACCCTTGGAGAGGACAGCTTTGAATTCTCTGGCTTCTGGTCAGTAGCTATGAATTGAGGGGGCCATGGGGATCCACCTCCCCAGGAAACAGGAAAGAGAGTGATGGAGCCTAAGGCTGATTTAGCTTTTACCAACAAATTTGGTCTACTGTGTCCCAAAAGCCCTTCCAGGCCAGGTGGGGCCAATGCCATTGTTTGCCTTGGGAGCTGCCATGGGACCAAAGAGATCCACCCCTCTCAGTCATCCCCCCTACTGATGGGGACTGGGTATTGTGGATGCAGAGGGGAGTGGAATTATTTCCTAATCCGGAAAAGGGAAGGAGCTGCCAGCAAACAAAGGAGAGCAGCCTCTGAGAAAGTTTGATTTGTGGGGTTCTGAATAACCTCAAGACAGGATCATCCCTCACATTATTGCTTTTGGTGTTGCAGTGAACACACTCTGGAGTATAAACTGAGAGGGCTGCTGAAGGGTGCCATCTACTGGCAGACCAAAGAAGTACATGTGAAGAAACTAAAAGTAAATAAGAAAGGCTTTTTTTCCGACCTTTACAGCCTCTCTTCCCCAAGGTCCTTGGAAGCGGGTCTGCAGCCCATTACTGGGTCATTGATCCAGATTTGAGCAGCTAAACAGGGACAATCCTAAAGACCTAGAAAAGGTTGAACCAAGAGTCAAAGAACAGTAGTAACACACAGCCTCCCAATACTAAATCCTTACACCAAAGAGAGAAATTGAGCACCAGAGTAACTCACCATCATAATCAGATGCCTACACATAGCAGAAAAAGTACAAGCCATACTAAGAAAGTGGGAGAAATGGCCCAAGCAAAGGAATATATCAACATCCCAGATAAAACACAAGATTTGAGAAAACTAAACAATGAGGTTCATACAAATCTCCTAAATCAAATCAATGAGTTGAAAGACAATATGGCTAAAGAGATAAGGACATCAGGAAAACACTGGCTGAGCACAAAGAAAAATTTGAAAACCTGAATAGAAAAATAACAGAGCTTATAGGAATGAAAGACACAATAGGTGTCATACAACAGCAGACTCAAAATGATAGAAGAAAAAATTAGTGACACAGAATATAGAGCAGCTGAAATGGAAAAGAAGGAAGAATAGAAAGAGAAAAGAATGGAAAAAAATTGAGCAGGGTCTCAGGGAGTTGAATGATAACATGAAGCACATCAACATACATTTCATGGGAGTTCCAGAAGGAGAAGAGAAAAAGTATTTGAGGAAATAATGGCTGAAAATGTCTCAACTCTCATGAAAGAAATGTATTTACATGTCCAAGAAGCATAGCACACCTCAATCAGTATAAATCCAGATAGACCTACTGCAAGACATGTACTACTCAGATTATCAAACATCAAAGATAAAGAGAAAATTCTGAGAGCGGCAAGGGCATAACAAACCATCACATACAAGGGGTGCCCCATAAGACTTAGTGTGGATTTCTCATCAGAGACCATGGAGGTGAGAAAACAGTGGTATGATATGGTTAGGGTAGAGAAAGATAAAAGTTGCCAGTTGAAAATTGTTTATCCAGAAGAATTGTCCTTCAAATATGAAGGTGAATTTAAAATATTTGCAAATAAGCAGATACTAAGAGAGTTCATAAAAAGAAACTGCCTTTGCAAAAAAGCATTAACAGGAGCCTTACAGCCCAAAAGAAAAAGACAGGAGAGAGAGGCTTGGAGGAGAGTGTAGAAGGCAAGACTAGCAGAAAGGATAACCAAAAGAGTAAAAAGACAGACAAAAATAAGATATGACTTATGAAAGCCAAAGAATGAAATGGCAGAAGTAAATAATGCATTTACAGTAATATCACTGAATATGAATGGATTAAACTCCCTTAATCAAAAGATATAGGCTGACAAAATGGATAAAAATACATGAACCATCCATATGCTGCCTACAAGAGACTCACTTTAGACCCAGATACAAATCAGCTGGAAGTGAAAGGCTGGAAAAAGATACTCTACCCAAACAGTAACCAAAAACGAGCAGGAGTAGCTATACTAATATCAGACAAGATAGACTTTAAATGCAAAAAAAAGTTATAAGAGATACAGAAGGTCTTTATATGTTAATAAAAGAGACAATCCACTAAGAAGAAACAACAGTCATAAATATCTATGCACCTAACCAGTGTGCCCCAAAGTACATCAGGCAAACTCTGGCAAAACTGGAGGGAGAAATAAACACCTCTACAATAATAGTTGGAGACTTCAACATACCACTCACATCATTAGCTGGAACAACTAGACAGAAGATCAACAAGGAAACAGAGAACCTGAATAATATAATAAATCAGCTAGACCTAAGAGACATATACAGAATGTCGTATCCCAAATCAGCAGAATATATATTCTTTTCAAGTACTTATGGCTCTTTTTCCAGGCTAGACCACATGTTAGATCACAAGGCAGGTCTCAATAAATATAAAAACACTGAAATTATACAAAGCACTTTCTCAGATCATAATGGAATGAAACATAATGGAAATCATTAATAGATGGGAAAGGGGAAATTTTGCAAATGTGTGGAGGCTAAACAACACACTTCTAAATAACAGTGGGTCAAAGAAGAAATTATAAGACAAATTAGTAAATACATTGAGTTGAATGAAAATGAGAATACAACTTATCAAAACTTATGGGATACAGCAAAGGGAGTGCTGAGAGGGAAATTTATAGTCTTAAACACCTATATTAAAAAAGAAAAAAGAGCTAAAATCAAAGACCTAATTGAACACCTAAATGAACTTGAAAAAGAACAGCAAACTAATCCTAAAGCAAGCATAAGGAAAGAAATAATAAAGATTAGAGCAGAAATAAATGAAGTTGAGAACCATAACAACAAAAAAAACAATAGAGAAAATCAACAAAACCAAAAGCTGGCGCTTTGAGAGGATCAATAAAATTGAGAAATCGTTAGCTAGACTAACAAAAGAAAAAAGAGAGTAGATTCAAATAAATAAAATCAGAAATGAAAAGTGGGAAGTTGTGACTGATCCTACAGAAATAAAAAGGATCAAAAGAATATATTATGAGAAACTATATGCCAACAAACTGGACAACCTAGATGAAATTCCTAGAAACACACAAACAGCCAATATTGACTCCACAAGTAACACAAGAACTCAACAAACCAATCACATTTGAAGAGATTGAAACACTCATCAAAAATCTCCCAACAAAGAATAGTCCAAGACCAGATAGCTTCACAGGTGAATTCTAAGAAGCATTTCAAGAAGAATTAATACCAATTCTGTTTAAACTTTTCCAAAAAATTGAAGAGGAGGGAAAGTTACCCAACACATTTTATGAAGCCAACTTCACACTAATGAACAAAAGCTATATAAAGATACCACAAGAAAAGAAAATTACAGACCAATCTCTCTAATGAACATAGATGCAAAAATTCTCAACAAAATACTTGCAAATATAATCCAAGAGCATATCAAAAGAATTATACACCATTACCAAGTGGGATTCATTTCTGGTATGCAAGGGTGGTTCAACACAAGAAAATCGGTTAATGTAATATACCACATTAACAAATTGAAGGAGAAAAAATGGCATGATCATCTCAATTGATGCAGGAAAGCATTTGACAAAATCCAGCATCTTTCTTGATAAAAAACACTTTGAAAAAGTAGAGCAGATATAGTTCAGTGGTTGAGTGCCTACCTCCCATGTATGACATCCCAGGTTCAATCCCCAGTATTTCCTAAAACAAACAAACAAACAAAAAACAATTTGAAAGATAGGAATAGAGGGAAATTTTCTCAATATAATAAAGGGATATATGGAAAACCCACAGCCAACATCGTACCCAATGATGGGGAAATATGGAAAGTTTTCCCTCTAAGATCTGGAACAAGATAAGGATGCCCACTGTCACCCCTGTTATTCAGTATTGTGCTGCAAGTTCTAGCTAGAGCAATTAGACAAGAAAAAATAAATAAAAGTTATCCAAATAGGAAAAGAGGAAGTAAAACTCTCACTATTCACAGATGACATGATCCTATATTTAGAAAATTCTGAAATGTCTACCACAAAGCTACCTGAGCAAATAAATGAATTCAGCAAAGTGGCAGGATACAAGATCAACATACAAAAATCAGTAATGTTTCTGTACACTAGTATAGAACAATCTGAGGAGGAAATCAGGAAAAAAATCCATTTACAACAGCAACAGGTTAGTAGCAATGCTTCAATATGTGTTCATCAACTGTAACAAATGTACCACACTAATGAAAGATGTTAATGTGGGAAAGTGTGGGAGGGGGAAGGGATTGGGTATATGGAACTTTTTGATATAACATTTATGTCATCTAAAGTTGCTTTGAAAAATAAAAAATAAAAAAAAATAAAGACCTAAACAAATGTGTTCATGGATTGGAAGACTATATGTTATGAAGATTTCAATCCTACCCAACAAGAGTTATAGATTTAATGCAATACCAATCAAAATTCCAACAACCTACTTTACAGAAATATTATAGGCAATTACCAAATTTATTTGGAAGGCAAATTGCTCCCAAATAGCCAAAAGCATCCTAAAAAAGAAGAGTGACATGGGAGGACTTTCACTGCCTGATCTTGAAACATATTTCAAAGCTACAGTGGTCAAAACAGCATGGTATTGGCATAAAGATAGACACATTGATTAGTGGAATAGAACTGATATTCCAGAGATGAACTCTCACCTCTACAGCCATCTGGTTTTCTGACAAACTTACCAAGCCCTTGTTACTGGGATAAAACAGTCTCTTCAACAAATAGTGCTGGGAGAACTGGATATACATAACCAAAAGAATGAAAGAGGACCCCTATCTCACTCCATATACAAGAATCAACTCAAAATGGATCAAAGACCTAAATATAAAAACCAGGACCATAAAATTACTAGAAGAAAATGTACGGAAACACCTTCAAGATCTTGTGGTAGGTGGTAGTTTGTTGGATCTTATACAGAAAGCATGAGCAACAAAAGAAAAAGTAGATAAATGAG
>JAQZBX010034242.1:14941-25167 GCA_029593785.1 Cabassous unicinctus
AAAAAAAAAAAAAAAAAAAAACCCACATGAAAATATGTTCAACATCATTAGTGATTAGGGAAATGCAAACCCAAGCTATAATGAGATATCATTTCATACATATTAGAATGGCCACTAATTAAAAGGCAGAGAACTACAAGTGTTGGAAAGGATATGGAGAGATAGGATGCTTATTCACTGTTGGTGGGAATGTTGAATGGT
Source organism: Cabassous unicinctus (assembly GCA_029593785.1). Classification (NCBI taxonomy): domain Eukaryota; kingdom Metazoa; phylum Chordata; class Mammalia; order Cingulata; family Chlamyphoridae; genus Cabassous; species Cabassous unicinctus. Next base: position 15,143 of record JAQZBX010034242.1, read on the forward strand.
ACAGCCACTGTGGAGAACTGTTTGGCAGTTCCTAAGGGAGTTAAATATAGATTTGCCATGTGACCTGCAATAACACTACTAGGTATATACCCAGAATAACTGAGAGCAGTAACACAACCAGACATCTGCACTGATGTTCATAGTGGCATTATTCATAATTGCCAAAAGATGGAAACAATCCAGGTGTCCATCAACTGATGAATATCCATTCACAATAAACAAATTGTGGTAAATACACATAATGGAATATTATGCAGCTGTAAAAAGAAATGAAGTCATGAAGCATATGACAATATGGATGAACCTGGAGGACATTATTTGAGTGAAGCAAGCCAGACACAGAAGGACAAATACTGTATGGTTGTGCTATTATAAACTAAATGTATTGTGTAAACTCATGGAGTTATAACCAGAATATAGGTCACCAGAAAATAGAATGAGGTTAGATAATGGAAAGCTGAGGGTTAATCTGTGCAGAATTGGTATACATATATTTAAAAGTTTGTTTGTTAATCTTTGTGAATGAATAGAAATGCTGAAAGCACATCATAGTGTTTGTAACTAGCAGTGATTTTATATGGGTATGACAATGGTTGAAAGAGAAAGTCTAAGGTCATGTATATTACTATTAGGAAAGCTAAAAAATGTAACATGGGACTATATAGGATAGTGAAACCTCATGTGAAATATGAATATGGTCAATATTGCACATGTAAGACTGTTTTGCTTTGAAACTGAACAAATGTGTGTTAATGTCACAGGATGTTAATATCAGGCAAAAGTACAATCAAAGCAAACTCTGAACAGTAGTATATAGTAGTATATTGATAATCTTCCAGCAATGTTTAAAAAAAGGAAATATACTAAGGGAAAGAAACTAGACACAAGGTACTACATATTGCTTGACTCCATCTATACAAAATGTAATTACAAATGAATTAGAGAGACAGAAACAGAATAGCAGCTATGTACAGCAGGGGAAGCATAGGAGATTGAGAGGTGATAAGTTTCTGTCTGGTTTTTTTTGTTTATTATTATTATTGGAATAATGGAAATGCTCTAATAGTTATTGAATTGATGAATGCACAACTATGTGATTATACCTAATACCACTGATTGTACACTTTGGATGGATTGTACGCTTTATTAATATATATCAATAAAATTGATTTGTTTAAAACAAAAAAGAAAATGCACAATCACAAATTCTCCTCCACATATCTGAGTCAGAAATTAAACACCAGGGTTCCTAAGCACCAATAGGTATGACAGGATATTTAGGCTGATGAGCCACATGATTCATCCAACATCCACAGCAGGGGCCAGACAGGACTGGATTACCAGCTAATGTTTCAGTGTTTGCCTTGCAAAAGCTGTTATTGTTTTTGTTGTTGCTTTGTCCCCTGCCATACATTCCCTTTTATAAGAAGTAGAAGTATTTTTATAGAAGTTCCTTCAAAGCATTCCAAATGCAGTCCAAATGTTGTGGAGATGACTTTAATTCCAGAGAAAAGCTTCTAACACCTTCCCTATGACCTTGCTACCCAGAGCTCTGGGTCATAACAGCCCACTAATTCCCACCCTGTCCACTAAGCACATGCCTCATCTTCTCCTTTCTCACAGTCAATACATCTGGAGAGCATGTTCTCCCAAGCAACCTGGTCTGGCTCAGGAATCTCAACATTCCATTCAAATTAAAGAATGTAGTGTTGGAAAATAGCTGCAGAGAGACAGACAGATGGTGTCATCACTTGACATGCTCACATCCAAGAATGTAGCTAAGCAGTGACAGTCTACAGGGGGTGCGGGAACATCATGAGAAACTCAATCCTTTGAAATCACTTCCTGACACTAATGAAGATACAGATAAAATGTCCATACCAACATGTAACTGATGCTTTGACTTGCGGAACACTCGTATCCCTTTCATTTCAGGGCCTGATCAGAAGTTATAAAGCCCAGCTTCACACCATTCAAGTCTGTCGCTGATAGAGGAACTAAAGTGGAGGACAAGTTTGCAGATGTCCTGGAATTCCATCTGCTGCTAATGTCCTCACTTAGACCAGCACAACCTTCAGGCGGTGCTCATCTGGGCTCCAAGTGGGCACGTGAGGGCAAAGCTCTGGACTCAGACACAAATGGGCTGCCTAATTCCAGATTCCAAAGGAACAAGTTCCTCCAGACTGCAGTCAGACCACTCCAATGTTGCTTACCTCTCTGGCAAATGGCCACTTTAAGAGCCCTTAAGCTCAGACATTTGAAGGATGGATATGAAGGTGCTGCTTTAAGTACTTCCCCTTAGCTCCTGAGAGCTTACATACAGCTCAGAGAACTGGCTGAGATACTAAGGTTTCTGGTTTTCTCGTTTTTCATTTCAAAATTACGATTCCTTGCAAAATATCTGACCCAAAAGTCCAAAGATTAGGATTACAGTTCCTCCCCAGCTTCAAATGAAAATGTGCTCCTGCTTTTGTTTCTCTGGCTCTTTGAAATCACAAGAGGATGGCATGCACACATCACCTCCTATAATGGGAATTTGCTGCCAGAAATTCCCTAACTCTCTGAGGCCATAGAGGTACTCTAGGCACCAGTATGTCCAAGACTGGCATTCACCTGGTGCCATGAAGAAAGAAATGCTAACTCCAAGGAGTCTGGGATGCAGCCTGAGCTTGAGAGAATCACATCCTCTTTGTTTTGCTGTCATTTGCTTATTGAGTTGTTACATCAAACCACCGGGGAGATCCCTTGCTTCATCAAGCCTATCAATGGAAGGTTGTCTTTGACCATCGTGGCATGTAGAAGTGGGGGTTCTCTCCAAGACAGAAGCAAACAGCTTGGTGCTGCATTGTTCCAGAGGTCCAGGTGAGGCACCTTCAAGCTTCTTGACCTCTGACATCTGATGCCAGAAAGTAGAACTGGCTTTTCTACACTTTTCAATGACACTGAATTCAAATAGATTGTTCTTCAGACTCACATTGAAACCTTTCTTGAGGGTTCTCAACCTTTCAAGATATTTGAAGCAAGGTTTAAGCCTGGCTCTTGTAATATCCCATTGGTTTAATCGTTTCATCAGAGCTGACAGCACCATAGTTCCTGGAAGGACCTCATGGTTGGTGTGGTTGTGATAGAACTAAAATATTCTAGACATCCCCCTCCCCAGCAAGAATTATGTATTCCAGTGAACAAAGGAAGTTCTTGCTACAATCACTCTGGGTGTCCTTTTCAGCTGACCCAGTGACCCCCAGCTTGGGCATCCCAACAGACAGACCCAGGTGCAGGACTATCTGTAGAACATCAGAATGGAAAAGACTGGGTTTTAATTTAGCTAAGGGACTCATTTCATCTCAAGGCTACTTATATAAAGAAAAGTCTGATATTGTGTCACTGAAATAGTAAGTCAAAGGACACTTTTTGTAGGAACCTGGTGACAAAGTAGCATGCTGGACACTGTGGCAGATGAGAAGTCAGTGCCCAGTTCCTACCCTCGGGGTGCCTGCTCTCTTACACAAGATGCCTGTAGGAAACACATTGAGGGAGGATTTGCCAAGGGCCAGAAGGGCAGACAGGGTCAAGGAATTCTAGTTGGTCCTTGAAGGAGAATGTGGACCTGGCCAACGTTGTTGATGCAGACTGTGGAAGTTTGAAGCAGAGTCTAGGCCCTTGACTCTAGGGGGACATGGGTTTGGTTATTTGGGGACAAATGAGTGCATCCCAGACACGAGTCCTCTGTGGTAGGACTGCTTTCTAGAAGGATGGACATATTAAAGTTCTGGCTGTCTTCTCCGGTGACATCTCTGAGAAGCCTCATGGGCTTCTGGTGAACCATCCTGGTGCATGACTACCTCAGCAATCCTTCCCTCAGCAACGGAGACCAGCCTTTCGTCTCTCCCTCTTTCTGTTTTTTTCTCACCCTCTTCCTTTCATTTCCTCTCTCTCTCTCTCCTCTCATTTTCTGTCTTCTCTCTGTCTCGTTCCCTCTCCCCCTTTCATTCTCTCCCTCTCTGTTTCTCTCTCTGTCTGTTCCCACTCTCTCTCTCTCTTTACCTTTCTCTCCCTCTCATTTTCTCTCTCTCTCATTTTCTCTCTGTCTCCTCTCTCTCTTGCTCTCTCTTTCTCCCTCATTCTCTCCCTCTGTCTTTCCCTCTCTCTGTCCCTCTCTCTGTGCCTTTCTCTCATTCTCTCCTCATCCTCTCTCCCCACCCCCTCTCCTTCTCTCCTCCTTTCCTTCTCTCTCTCTCTTTCCCTCTCTCTCCCTCTCACAACATATTGCACATTCATTTTTCCCTAGCCTGTTTTCCGCCTGTCATTGTGCCCAGCCAGTTGGCGTGTTTGTCTCTCAGATGGGCTTGATCCAACCCCCTTCACCCGACTCACAGGACAACCCCTGCGTGTTGGTCACAGAGCTCTGAGAAGGCCGCAGGGTGGAAACCACAGATGGGACTGCTCTCAGCTCAGACACGCAAGGCACTCAGCACTAAATAAAGCATGCAGTCGCATGTGTGTGACCCTGCGGTCCCCAGCCAGGAGAGTCCCAAACAAAGAGAGGACAGAAGTCTTCACATGAAAATGTTTATTTTCAGTGTTGACCTCAGACTTACACTTGTGATGTGTGTTGGGGTGTGTGTTTGTGTGCTCTTGATATTTTAGGGGCCTAAGAGACCCACCTGTTCTCTAAAATATTCTAGCCTCAACCCCCAAAATACTCCTGATTTATGACTAGGGAGCCATCGCTTGGGCTTAAAAATTAAAGGCGGGAGTGGGAAATGGGTAGTAAGGAGGGTCAACGCCTACTAAAATACAAACATCCCTGTCTTTTTAATCATCTACTTCATCCCCAGAACTGAAGTGCCCCTCTGCCCTTCCATTTTATTTTATTTTTATAATTTTTTTTAATTTTTTAAAAGATACTTAGATTACATAAGTGTTACACAAAAAAATAGGGATTCCCATATGCCCCATTCCCCACACCTCCCACACGCTCCCACATAAACAGCATCCTTCATTAGTGTGGCAATTCATTGCAATTGATTTATGCATACTGGGGCATTGCTACTGAGCATGGACCATAGTTCACCTTGTATTCTACACTCTCTCCCACACACTTCTGCCTGTTATGGGATGATATAAAATGGCCTATATCTGTCATTGCAATGTCATTCAGGACAATTCCCAAGTCTCAAAAAAGCCCCCGTATTACACCTATTTTTCCTTCTCCCTGCCCACAGAGCCTCCAGTGGCCACTGCCTCCATATCAATGTTGTAATTTCTTCCATTGCTAGAATCACAATATGTTTATAGTAGAATACCAGTAAGTCCACTCTAGTCCATAGTTCATTCCCCAATCCTGAGGATTCTGGGATGGTGATGTCCACTCCACCTCTAATTGAGAGGGGGTTTTGATCCCATACAGCTGATGGATGAGACTCTCTTGCTTGCAGTTGTAGGCTATCTTGTTTCCTTGGTATGGTGGTTGTCAATCCTCACCTCCTTGTTAGTTGTCCTGGGTGAGTCCAATGAACTGGACAGTAGGTGTTGCAACTCCGCTGAGGCTCTGGGCCCAGCTGGCACATGGATAGCCCAAAGATTCTAGTCTCTTGGACGTACACCTACAAACTCCAGTACCAAGCGTAGGTTTAAATAGAAGGGACAGATGAGCCATGTGTAGGGAAGCCATAATTGAGTCCAACTCTGTCACTCTCAGAAGCACAAACTCCAAAGTAGGGCCCACTGGCAAGTCACCAGACTCCGATCTGCTCTTTTATTAAGAGTTGGTTTGAAAGAGAATATCAGTTTGTCTAACCTGCACATTTCATGGATGAGGAAACTGAGTTCCATAAAAGGGCAACGACTGGTCCACGTAACTGGTGTAGGAGAAGACTGGGGTCTCAGGGTGCCAGCCTGGGACATTTTTTGTTATAACACATTGCATCTCAACCTTCAGCAGTCCATCTTATCCGAATATACAGCACTAAAAGAAATCAGCTCTGCTTCCCTCATGCCCATATCCTAGGAAATGTCTTCCTTAAACTTAGGAAAAAAGATGGCTGGGCCATAGAGCGCCCCCTGGAGTTTAAGGGACTGACTTGTTGAGAGCACAACCAAGTGGAAAAACCTACCTAAAGTGGAGTATAGGGGCACAAACTTCATACCCCAATTCTTTTACCCTTTCAAGAAGAACAGTTAAGTTTCTGTACAAAATAAGCTTATTACAGTATTGAAGGGTAAAAGGGAGCTTAGAATCCCCATCATACTGCTCCCATACAAGTCTAATCTATACTTGTATACTTGGTATTTTCAAGGGCTTATGGGACGGCCATTCCTTGGAGTCCATTTTGTTTTATTTTAGCTCAATAGAATTTTTTGGACAAGCTTTGCTGTCATGTTTTTTCCTCTTCTCTTATACCTAGAAAACTGAGAAATCACTGAAATGTCAGCTCCATAACAGCCAGGACCTTGCCTCTTTTTTGTGTGTGTGTGAGTCCAGTGCTTATGGAAGATTTATTAATTAATGAATATTGTCCTTTTGTCAGCAGGCATTCAGAATGTTACATATTTTAATGTAAATTTAGTGGAAGTCACTTGGGGAACTTAACATTACATATTTAATGATATTTAGTTCTATTATAATTACTTTTTTTCATACAAGAAACTTTATTTTTAGATTACAGAAAAGTTACATTGAAAGTATAGGGTATGCCCATATACCCCATCCCTTCTCACATTCCCCCCATTAATAACATCTTACATTAGTGTGGTACATTTGTTACAATTGGTGAACAAATATTGAAGCACTGCCACAAACCAAGGTCTATAGTTTACATTATGGTTTACACTTTGCACCATACAACTTTATAGGTTTTGACAAAATGCAGAACAATTCCAAAGCCCTGAAAATGCCCATATTATACTTATTTTTTCCTCTCCTTCCCCTCAGAATCTCTGGTAACCACCGTTATATCAATGTTACAAGTTCTTCTGTTACTACAATAATAATGTCTACTTTGTTCCATGGTTGCATTCCCCCCTTTTGTTTTTCGTTCCTCAATTTTGAGGATTTTGGGATGGTGATGTCCACTAAGCTTCCGACTGAGAGGGGGCTTAGAGCTTATGAAACAGATGGAAGGAACTGTTTTGCTTGCAGTCATAGATAGTCTTTGCTTTTGGTGGATGGAGGTTGTCCATCACTGTCATTTTGTTGGTTGTCCTGGGCAAGTCCAATGAACTGGAAAGACAAGAGAGTAGGTGTTGGCCACAACTCTGCTGAGATTCAGGGTTCCACCCAGCATACGAATAGACTGAAGATTTCAAGTCTCTGGGAGATATATTAAATGAATATAGTGCCAATTATAAGTTCAAATAAAAAGGGCAGAAGAATCATGTACAAGGAAATAATAAATGGCCTAACTTTGTTACATTGGGGAATTAAGTTATCATATATTCCAAGGTAAGGCCCACCAACGGGGTGCTGATTTCCTGGGGTTGTGTGCCCTGCCTATAGTGTCCAGATGTCTCTAGAGCCCTCTGGAGCACCCGTGTTTGAGACTTTGTTTACTGTGGTAGTTAGTGAGATCTGCCTGAGACATGCATAAGTATAAGTTCTGGAATGGCCTCCCAACTCACTTTGAAATCTCTCAGCCAGAAAAACTGTTTTGTATTTAATGTTTCCCTCTTTTGGTCAAGGTCTTTTTCCAAATGCATCGCTGGTTGGTGCTTGATATTAATCCCTTGGTGCCAGGGAAGCTCATCCTCAGAAGTCATGTCCCATGGTGGGGGGAAGGTAGTGAGTTTATTTGCTAAGTTTGGCTTAGAGAGAGGCCACATTTGAGTAATTTTCAGGAGGTAATTCTTAGGTAATAGATATTACTAGGTTAAGTTTCGATTTCACAAGAATAAGTTTCATAAATACAAGCATTAATATCAAGGGCTTGGCATATTGGTCTGTTTTCTTTTACTAGGCCTATGTACTCTAGAGATTGTTGACACTGTATTTGAGAATGTAGCAGGACTCCCCAGGATGGGAATTTAATATTTTGTTGGTTATTGTGTGGGTCTCCACCCACTGAGATAGCACCCTATGACCACATGGACTCATTCATATTCCATAGAGGCATGCCCCAGGTGCACATTTCCCCACACATCCCCCCATCACCAACACCCTGTACCAGTGTCCCTCCCCTACCATAGTTTCTTGCCTGTCTTTTTATTTATTTATTTATTTTTATTTTTTTTATTGTTTGTAAAAATCAAGATTTTTCACAGTACACACCAATATTTATAAAATGATATATAAATACATATGCATATATGTGCATTTTCTTACATAAATGTTATTTTATATATATATATTTTTTAAAGGTGCTTAGATTACCTAATTATTACTCAGAAATTACAGGGATTCCCATGTTCCCCACCTCCCACATCTCCCACAACATCCCACACCAACATCTTTCATCAGTGTGGGACATCACCTGCAATGGATATACACATCCTGGGGCTTTGCCACCAAGCATAGACCACATTTCACATCATAGACCACCCTCTCTCCCACACATTTCTGCGTGGTATATGCTGATGTAAAATGGCCTACATCTGTCACCACAATGCCACTCATGACAACCCCCAAGTCCCCCAAAAAAGCCCCTGTATTTCAACTTCCCCACCCCTCCCTGCCCTGAAAATGTCCAGTGGCCACCATCTCCACCTCACTGTAACAATTTCTTCCATTGCTTGAATCACAATATACGACAGAACACCACCAAGTCCATTCTAGTCCATAGCTCTTCCCCCAATCCTGGGGGGTTTGGGATGGTGATGTCCACTCCACCTCCAAGTGAGAGAGGGCTTATATCCCATGGATGCGGTGGATGGGATTATCCTGCCTGCAGCTGCAGGCCCCCTCCATTCCCTGGGATGGCCGTTGCCCATAGTCGTCTCCTCGCCAGGTGACTTGGATGAGTCCATTGAGCTATAGGGTAGGGGTTGCAGCTGCACCGAGATTGCAGGCACAGCTGGCACATAGGTAGGCCAAAGGCTCCAGTCTCTGGAAGTACACCTAAAAACTCAAGCATCACATATAGGTTTGAATAGAAGGGACTGATGGACCATGTGCAGGAAGGACTTATTTGAGTCTGACTCTGTCACTGTCAGGAGCACAGATTCCAAAGAGGAGCCCACTAATAAGGCATCAATCTCTGGGGCTATCCCCACTTATATAGGACCTGGGTGTCTCCAGAGCCCTCAGGAGCCCCTCTGTGTGGGGTGATATCCACTTTGGTGTTCTATGAGATCCTACTGAGGTGTGCGTAAGCATTACCTCTGGGATGACCTCCTGACTTTCTTTGAAGTCTCTTAGCCACATAAACTCATTTCTCTTTACTCTTTCCCCCTTTTATTCAAGTTTTTTTCTGATCATGTTGCCAGTTGGCACTTGGTATTAATCCCTCGTTGCTAGGGAGGCTCATCCCCGGGAGTCATGTCCGACGTTGCAGGGAAGGTAATACATTCAAATGCTGAGTTTGGCTTAAAGAGAGGCCACATTTGAGCAACAAGGAGGCCCTCAGATGGCAACCCTTAGGCACCCCATAACAGTAGATTAAGTTTCAATTACATGAGCAAAGACTCATAAGGCTAGTCCTCAATAACAAGAACCCATGAGTAGGCCATCCTCTTTTGCCAGACACTGCCTCTGCACTCAGGGGACTGCTGCTGCTCCCTTGGAGAATGTGGCAGAGTTCTCCAGGCTGGGAATTCAGATTCCCTCATTTATTGAGTGATTGTCTGCCCTCTGTGACCATGCCCCATCCCTTTATCATTTGAACAATTTTATGTATCTTTCATGTATATTCAGATGAACTTATTCCCATGAATCCCACATCCCAGACACCCCCCACCAATGAACTTTTACAGCCCCCATTGTAACCCTTCTGTGATCCAAACCTTCCCTGAACATGAGGCCCATATAATAAAGAAATACAATTAATAGGAAAAAGAAATAATAATGATAAGCTTAAATGCAAGAGATAAGT
>JAQZBX010034243.1:0-25067 GCA_029593785.1 Cabassous unicinctus
TATTATTATTTTTATGACTTATACTCCAAGAACACAGAGATACTCTACCAATTTAAAAAAATATTCTAAAGTTGTTGTTTCTTGTTTTTTGTTTTTTTTTTTTGCATCAAGGGCTTTTTCCCCCACGAACTGATTTTTGCATATGGCATAATGTGGGGAGCCAATTTTATTTTTTTGTGCACTATGAAAAACAATTGTTCATGCATTGAAAAATGTATTCTACATTTGTCTTGTTTTAAGCTTCCATTGATGCACGAGTCTGTTCTCGGTTCTGTCTCTTATTTTATTGGTCTGTTTGTCCTCTCTGCACAATTACCTCATTGTCTTGAGCTCATAGTTCAGAAATAAGCCTTGGAATTTGGTAAAGCAAGTCCCCACTGACTTTTTCTTCCTTGAAATGGTCTTAACATCTTTTAGTTGTTGGCTCTTCCATAGGAATCTTAGAGTCATCTTATCAGAAAATGTTGAGATATAGGTTGGAATAACATAGACCTTTCAGATTAATTTGGGAAGAATTTACATCTCTATGACAACGAGCCTTCCTATCTCATGAATATGATCTTTTCCCATGTGTTTTTTTAATGCTTTTCAATAATGTGCTCATATATTTCTGCTTAAAGATGGTGAATGTATTTTATTAGATTTAGCACTTTTTACTCTATAGTTTGAGTTACTGTCAAAACTACATAGGATTTAAACTACATTTTCTAAATAGTCATTCTAGATATAGGGAGGCAGTCAATATTTTATCAAACAAAACTTGGAAATTTATTCTAGTATTTTGGCTCGTGCTTTACTGGGTTTTCTATGTAGTTAGTAACACTGTGAATTATGACCATTTTATTTCTTCCATCCCAATTCTTATTCAAGTCATTTATTTTGCATGTCTCCAGTACTATGCTGAAAACACATTGATAGTGAACATCTGTGTGTCATTTCTGATATTAAATAACATGCCTGACGAGAACAATAGGAAAAAGAGTAAATTACAAGCCAATGTCTCTTATGAACATAGATGCAACAATTTTTAAAAATATATTAGCAAACTGAATCTGACTGAATTTTTAAAAAAATCATGACCATATTCCACGGGTGGTTTAACATTAGACTATTTCTTCATGCAATTTGCCACGTTAATATAGCAAAAGAGAAAAATCATATGATCACTGAATGGTACAAAAAAGCATTCAGGAAAAGTTAAAGACCCTCCTTTTTTAAACCGTAGAAAATCAAATTTTTAAGAAGCATTTCAAGTGCTTGTGATTCTGCCTGGTAGCTTATGCACCGTTATTCTCAACGTATTAGATATTCAAAATATTGTACTTGGAGCAGGTTAAATGATCAGAAATCTGGCTTTCTAGCCCCCATGTAACCTTTGTTACTCATCTAGTTTCTTTTACAGATTACACTCTGATATAACATTATTGCCTGGCTTTGAGGGAATGCTCATTATCCTGTGTAGTTCAGAGGTACTATTGAGAATAAGTTCAAGTTGTGAACACATGGGAGAAACGTTTATTAAATATCAGGCTTAGAAAAATCTGTTTTTGATCCTGTGTATGCTGTGAGTTTGGTATACATTTCCTTTATGACTTCACTTGCCAGGAAGCTCCAGTATGTACTCAAGCTCCAGCTGCTTTCCTTAGAGAGTAGAGCAAATCTTTTTTGCTCACTCTGGCTTCAATGCTATGTTACTAAATTTACTTCCTAAGGTCTTAGTTTCTCCTTCTATTCATTTTATCTTGGTCTGCTTTACTGGGTGTTTTATAAAATAATTTCTAAAAATATTCAGCGAATGATTCTGAGGAGAGTCTCCTACTTGTTGTAGCTCACTCTGCCCTTATAAGCTTCTCTGAACTGAACACTTAAGCATCTAGATGGTTCATTTTGGCGGTTGTGGCATTCTGCTCTGATTTGCAATGCTTCCTGAGCTATAGTCTGACCTCCCAAGTAAATTGCAAAATATTTAAGTGGAAGTCAGTTCTAATACTTCTTCCCTACCGCTTAGTGCCTAGGCATAAAATGATCACTCAATTAGGAAGCATTATATAGAAATAAATATATCTTGCACTTTTCATGCTGAACTGTTTAGTAGAGATTGCAGCAGAAGATTGCATGAAATAAGACAATAATCCCAAGGTTGTGAAAATATTTATAAAAGGAATTAGGAAAAGGTGAAATCAATGTTGGTTATATAGTCAGTGAACCAAGTTTGAGTTTTGACATTATTTAATTAAATCTTGTATTATGAGTCAAACCGATTTGTAGTGAGTTAACGGTTGAGAACTACCTTTGCTAACCATATCTAGGGCATGAAAGTCTTATTTTTAAGTTCAAGAAGATAGTGCAGATGTTAGTTTTAATTAATTCCAAAAATTTATTAGTTGACTATTGGGAATTGATAATTTTCCAAGAATTGGTGCAATTTAAAGAACTACAAAGTAAAAGCTTAAAAAATCTGACTTCTGTACCATGAAAACCCAAATAACCAAGAAACAACTAAAAGTAAAAAAATTTGAAAAATCACGGGGAACTATGAGTGGTAAATGTGGCAAGCAAGGGTCAAGATATACAACATATCATACAAGTAGCTAAAAATAATAAGACTATAAATGTGTAAGGGAAACTGAAAGACACTTCACATAGAGGAACTGTGTAAATTTTCAAATCACTCTAAGTGCTTGATGTCAGGAAGTTTTTTTTTTTATTTCATTATATGAAAATGGTTAACTTTGATGATATCTAAATAAAAATAATTTAAAGCACCTACGATGTCCTATTTTAATCTCATTAAACCTAGCAAACGTTATCTCAAGAATGAAATTGAGTGCTGGAGAGATTGCAAGAAAATGGATATTCCCCAAAATTACTAACGATATTATAAAAGAGAATAATGCTTTAAACTGAAAACCTTTACACCCTTTAGGCCAGGAATGTCAGTGGTAGAAAGTAATATATAAATAATTCAAAAGTATAAAAAGGCAATTGAGGTCTACAATCCCTTATCCAAAACTCTAGGCTGAATGTGTTTCAGAATTCACCATCTTGGATTTTTAGAAAGGTGATATGATACGTATCCTATATGTTACTTAACATCCCCAAGGGTCTGAGGCAATATGTCACAATCAAACACAATATTAACTCTCCTGTGGAACATGTGAATACCAACCATAAGCAAGATAAAATCTATTAATAGCCACATGTCAGTTCAGGTCATGTTGATCCCCTGTGAATTCTGAGTTGAAACTTAATTTTGATTTTAAACCTATTTGCTTTTTTTTCAGTGCTTTTGTGATTTCATAAATGTGTATAAGACTTGTCTCTCAAAGATACATTAATACCAGTATTATATATTATGTAAATCCCATATACAGGTAATATAAACAAATTAGAAAACAACTTAAAATTTAAATGTTAAGGAATATATTAGGCAAATTATGATGTATCAACTCGGCAAAATACTAGGAAGACTAAAATAAAAATTAAGGATACCAGGTACCAGTATGCAAAACTATTTAAAAACTTATGTTAGAAAAAAAAGTAGAATAAAAAGCACAATAATGATAAATAGAAAAGCAAAATGCAAATTCCTGTTAAATAATACACTTTAATTCTAATACTGGAAAAATATGTGTGAAATCATAAAAACTGATGGGTAGTAGAGCATGGATGAACCATATTTTCTTTTAGAACTTCCTTTAATTATGTTTTTTTTAAAAAAACTGTTTAATTTTGTAAAGGAGGTTTACTTGTTCTTTAGTTTGCATGTGGCATTCCAAGACTACTTATTGAACATTTAAAATCAACTAAAAAATTCATAAATATATTTTTCCTGTCTTCAAAAATTTTTACCAAACTACAGAAACTCTTTCATGGTCCACTACTTGACCATCTTTAGCTACCAGTACAATTCTGGCATAAAAACATACCATGTCTTTCTTCCCTATAAATGTCTGATTTTTAAAAAGAATTATTTAACATTTAAGAGTCCATTACCTTCCAGGGGCTATATAAAACATAGAACATTTAAAACAATTACAACATCAATAAAACCCAAGTCCTGCTGCCACATGGCTTACGTCTCAAAAATAAGACAAGCAGTTTATCTCAGTAGAGATAAAAATTAGGTGGTTACTACAAGTGAAGGAGGGTAGATGATTGAGCACAGTCTGGAAATGCAGAAACAAGGTGTTTCTTGGCTGCACTTTCAGAGTATTTATTTCATTTAGAAGTACAGGGTGGTTTTAACAATTTAAGCCATTGTGGGGGTGCAGCTTAAAAATCAAATTATCCCAGGGGAGCACATGTAGCTCAATGGTTGAGCGCCTGCTTCCCTTGCAGGACATCCTAGGTTCGATCCCCCGTACTTCTAAAAAAAAAAAAAGAAAGAAAGTATCCCATTTTCTCCTTGAATGACAAACATAGGACTGATTATGGCTCTCTGACCTAAGTATATTTCTGAGTGGACTGGCTCAAGTGGGAACACTCCCCTATGTGTGCCTGGCTGCAAATGACCAGCTCATATGGCCAAGCAGTCAGAGTAGTGACATGCATTTCCTTTGGATGTCCATCACTCTAGGATTTGGCAAACTATACAGTGTAAGCAAGGCATCTCTCTGTGTTTGGCTTTGGAGTAGAGCCAAGCAAATCCTGTGCGAATGCTGTAGTGGAACAACTGGAATGGCATAGTAGCCACAAGTGAAATGGAAATGACTCGAACTCTAAGGAATGTCCTTATTCCTGTGGACATCAGAGCAGTAAGAGCATGCTCTCAAAGTGCAAGTTTAAACTCTACCTGATCCTAAATACCTTGCAACTGTACGGCTCACAAAATCTGCTTTCATTTTCTCCAGTCTACAGGAGTTCCCAAACATAGTCCTGACTCCCTAATTACAAATAAATTTCAGCACAGCCTAGAAGAGTTCCATAGAATTTTTTTCATTGGAAGAAGTATTCTCTATCAGTTAATTCTTTTTATATATAAGTATTCTCTCTCAGTTAATGCTTTTTATATATAAGGAAACATATTTTAGCACATTCAGGGAAGGCTTGTGGAGGATAAGTAGAATAAGCAGGAAAAAAAGAGGGTACAGGGTGTGTGTGTGTGTGAGAAAGAGAGAGAGAGAGAGAAGAGGTGCTGGATGCTTCAGTTGGAGACACTAGCATAAGCAAAGCCATAGAGATGATAGAGATGGAAAATTTGTCCTCCATATTGACCTTTCTAGGGGTGTCATTGGTTTCCCATAGCAGGATGTTACCTAAAGGGATCTCCGTGTTAGCAAGAGTGTCTCTTTTGCCAAGCATTCATGCATTTTAAAAAAAGATTAGTTTTATTGTCTTAAAAAGGCTATCATACTTTATTCTTTTTTTAACAAATCAATTTTATTGATACATATTAATAAAGCATACAAATCCATCCAAAGTGAACAATCAGTGGTATATGGTATAATCACATAGTTGTACATTCATCACTTCAACTATTATTAGAACATTTTCATTATTCCAATAATAATAATAATAATAATAAAACAACAAACAAAAAAACCTCATCACCTCTCAATCTCTCTATGCTTCCTCTGCCGTACATAGCTGCTATTCTGTTTCCGTCTCTCTGGTTTATTTGTATTTCTATTTTGTAAAAAGTCTTATATATGCAGTATTACCCATATTTGTATTTCACATGAGGTTTCACTATGTTGTACAGTTCCATGTTACATCTTTTAGCTTTCCTTCTAATAACATACATGACCTTAGACTTTCCCTTTCAACCACTACAACACTATGATGTGCTTTCACCATTTCTATTCATTTCCAAAGATTTACCAGCAATCTTTTTAACCAATTCTGCACAGTCATCCTTTATTCTTACTGTGTCATTATACACAGGTACTCTCAACTTAAGTGGATCTAGAAAAGCAGTTTCCAGCCAGGGGCGATTTGACACCCCACTCGCCCAGAGGCATTTGGCAATGTTTGGAGACAACTTTTTGGTCAACTGGGAAGGGGGTGTGTTGCTGGCACCTAGTGAGCAGAAACAAGGAAGGCTGCTAAAATCTTAAAATGCACAGGGCAACTCTCTGCAACAAGAATTATCCAGCCCAAAATGTCGATGCTGCTGCTGATAACAGCAGTAATAACTGAGAACAAAATAATGATTAAAGTTAACTTTAATTGTGATTTAACTCATTCCTAAGTGAAATACATTTAATCTTTCTTATTTCTCCTCAAAAATATCATTCTCATTTGCTGTAGTCTTAGGGTAGCTTTGCCAGGTTTAGGAAATAAAAATATAGGATGCCTAGCTGCGATTCCATCTGAGATAAAACAACAAATCATTTTTTTAGTAAAAGTTTGTCTCAAAATATTCAGGGGACATAAGAATTCTGAAAAATAATTTGTTGTTTATCTGAAATTCCTATTTAACTGGCCATCCTGTATTTTATTTTGGACACCCTCCCCCACCTTTAAAACCTAGATTAACTTTTTAAAATATGCACACTAAGTACCCTAAAGGAGGAGCTAGGGCCCATGTGAATTACACAATTGGCTCATTCTTTACTCTCTGATTCTTGTTTATCATAGAGACTAAAAGGCAGCCTTACCTGCATCTGCCTCAAGGTGTTGATGCCAAAAGAATTAGACCTATTTAGATATCCTTTTTCTGTACACATCACTACTTATAAAAAAGGATAAATTATATCAGAAATATGTAAGAAATCAAGTGTCTTTCATTGTTTTTACCATTTTCCCAGAGGGACTTTAAAATCGTTGGAAAAAATATATATTTTTCAAATAGAGTATCTTGAATCCTCAAGTTTATTCTAATTATAGATCTAAATGTCACAATCAGCTCTATTGTTATGGATTTACCTCTACGTTCTATTTGTTTGCCTACATGTGATAAACACAGGTCATATATACAGCCTGTTTCATTGGTCCATGTCCTTCACTGACTATTCATTTAAATAAAAATAAAGTTATTGTGATTGCATGGAGCCTCCATTTTTTTTAATGTATAAAATGAAGATAATACCACTTACTTCACATTCATGTTGTTGATTAAATAAGGAGTCAGACTATCTTGATTTGACTCAGACTCAATTGTCTATGTGATTGGTGCCAATTTAATAAAAGAGTCAATGTGAAGATGTTAAATGTTTTTTCCTTTTGTTTTGTGTTTTTTGAGATACTGGGGGCCAAGGATTGGACCCGGGACCTTGCATGTGGGAAGCCGGTGCTCAACCACTGAGCCACATCGGCTCCCCTGAGTTGGTTTTCTCATTTGTTTTGCTTGTTGTTTGTTTGTTTTTAGGAGGCACCAGGAACTGAACCTGGGACCACCCATGGGAGAAGTAGGCGCTCAACCACTTGAGCCACATCCGCTGCCTGCATGTTTTTTTGTGTTATCTCTAAGGGAAAAGGGAGAGAAATAACAAAGAACCAGCAGAGGTCCTACGGTGTACATATCTCTGGGCTACATGTGTAATGACAGAGATCTATTTTCTCTTTCACACAAGTGCTATTAAGTGGTATCATCCCCATTTTATGGATTAAGAAACCGAGGCTCGCACACATCAAGTACGATGTGGGCTCCGATCTCTTCAGGATCTAATCTTCTATGATTCTGTAGACTGAGAATGGAAATGAGAGCAGCCTTCATATGATGAAACAAAGACAAGCCTCCGAAAGACTTTCGATGTTCCTCAAAATAGAACTTCAAAAAAACAAGTTGTATCCAAATCAAGCCTGTAGTTCAGTTCACAGCATTGCACAAATATTAAGTTCTTAATTGTGATAAATGAGGTAACAGCAAAGGGGACTGGGTACTATGTACTATGATTGCAACTTTTCTGTAAATTTAAAAGTAAAACCTTTTTTAAAAAGTGACATATCTGGAAACCCTAATTCTGGTAGAATATAAGTGGCTTTACCCTTGGTGCCGATGATAGTCATGTGTATATCGTGGCTACACAATAAATATTTATTAAATGAATGATTGACTTCACTCATTCTACTAATAAAGTCAACTCAGACACTCAGCATTGTGCTGGGTGGTTGGAGGCCACTCTTTCCTAGTAAGAACGAGTCACCAGGCTCTGAAACACTTTGCTATTGATTTTTTTTCTCTCTCTCTCTGGAAAGACGTGCGTGTGTTGGACTCTAAGAGCAAATTTTCACATTTGCTCTCAGTTGATGCAAGCAGAGATGGTGACCGAGTTTTAGTTTTCCGTTCATGACCTAAGGAAAGCAAACCCTTTCTTCAATAGTGGGAAATGGTGTGTGTGTCAGGAGGGAGAACAACGTGAATGAGAGCGAGAGGCAGGGAGGAAAACAGGAATAAGTAGGCACCATGCGTATACAGAAGAGGGTCTTTCCTGAGAGTCCGTTTGCTGACCAGTGGCTCAAGATCCATACTTAGTCAGTTATAATCACCAATTTTCGATATACACTTGATTCCATTTTCTCATACGTATGTTTAAAAAAATGTCAGCCACCAGAGTTACATTGCTGCTTTCTCTTAAAGAAGTGTGCCGAACTGTGCATGGCTTTGACTCTAGAAAATGGCTGATGGGTAAGTGGGCGGTTGGAGAGTCAGATGGCGGAGGTTCCATTCATGTCTCCACCACTCAGGGGCAAGTTGCTTTAACTTGGTAATTCCTTCTTCATCCGTGGAATGATGAGCATTACCTAGAATACACCACAGAAAGGCTAAGATTTGTGTGCTTGCTGCCATAAGGAGTGAGTGTCAGTGCACATTTTAAGGTACTGGAACAGAGGGTGCACTTGATTTTATGTATTAATACGTGAGCTGCAAGAAGGCTAGTTTTTAATTCTGAGTTTTTAGGGATAGGCACAGTGGCGCATAGAATTTTGAAGGTCGACCGACTAGCTTAAACTTAGATTTTGTCTCTTAATTCTTTGAACCTCAGTTTTTATTTTCCTCTATAACTGAAATAAATGCTGCCTACAAGGTAGGTGTGATAATGAAATGGGATAATGCATAGAGACTACCTAGACATTCAATAAATGGCAATTACTGCGATGATTATCATGACCTGCCTTGAAACATATGTGACTTAATTTAAATCCTGCTGTTCTTTCACACCTGACTGCCAACATTTAATTGCATGATGTGTTTTCACTGCCTCAATATGTCATCCTTGTAAATTAAATATCAGAGAAGTTGAAATACAATCTCTAAGGAAAAGCCCTTGGTTCATTATTTGCGAACTTGTAAATTTAGAAGTCAAGCGCCGCCATATTTTTTTTCCCCAAAAAAAGAAATCATTACAGATATAAATAAATCTTCCTGTATCCCCATAACCAATCCCATTTCTTTCCCTCTCTCTCCATGAAGAAGCCACTGCCCTGAATTTGACGGCTCTCATTCACACTCAAAGTTTTGACTTTGACCATATATGTATATATTCCTACATAATAAGAATATCATGCTTTTGTATGTTATAAAATGGTATCCTCTTCTTGTTTATCATCCATGGAGTGCCACTGCTGGGCAGTAGGATATGCTTATATTCCCCTTTACTACTTACTGCCAAATTGCTCTCAGCATTAATCCCGTCAATTTAAACTTCTACAAACCGTTTCTGATGATCCAGGTCTTTCTCAACATTGGATCTGTTAGAATTTTTTCTTTTTCTCTGCCTAATAAGTACAGAATGATAACTTCTTTTTGTTTTAGTCAATTTTGTTTTTGACCTCCTGCCTCAACTGCATTAATAATTTTTTAAGCAATTATTTTTTAGATTTACCCATATGTTTGCCAGTTTCTTTAGATTTACCCGTATGTTTGCTACATTACTTTTGCAATCACTTCTTTCTGAGTGCAGTTTCCATTGTCCTGTAGCACATCCTTCAGCTATGATATAAGAATGGTAAACTCTCTTGTCTTAGTTTGCCACAGGTCTGCCAATGCAAAGTACCAGAAATGAGTTGGCTTTTAAAATGGGTATTTTATTAAGGGATAATCTTATAGTTCCAAGGCTGTGAAATGACCAAATCAAGACATCATCAGAAATGCTCTCTCACCAGTGTCGGCTACTGGTGATCCTGGTGTCCTGCCATGTGGTGAGGCAAGATGGCAGGTCTGTTGGTCTCTCTCTTCTGTCTCCTAAAAGCTCAGCTATGGATGATGAAGCATCTCTCCCTAGACCTCATCTCCTTGAGCCTCTCAGGGCTTCTCTGTCTTTCTGCAGCTGTAAATGAAACTGCAGTCCTCTCTCTCACATGGTGGGGTCAAAATGGCAGAGCTTTCTTTTTTGTCTGTCTGTCTCTCTCTGTGTGTGTGTGTTCTCAGTTTATATAAGACCCAGCAAGAGAGCAGAGACCCAACCTGGGTCATGTCCCACTGACATAGTCCAATCAAAAGCCCTAAAGTGATCTAATCAAGTGATCTAATCAAAGACCCCTTAACTAAACCCAATCAAAAAGCCCCATCAACACTGTGTTTACAGACACAGGGCTGGGTGAGCTTAAAAACATAATTTTCTGGGATCTACAAAAGCCAAACCAGGGCATCTCTTAATCCTTGTTTCCTGTAATAGATTTTATTTTGCCTTTCCTCTTGAAAAATAGATTATCTGAGTATGAAATGTTAGGTTGACACTTATTTTCCTCAGTACTTGGAAGATATTATTCAAATGTTTTTCGGCCACAACTTTATTCCTTCATAGGTAAAACATCTTTCCTCTTTGGTTATTTTTAAATGTTCCCCTTGTCTTTGGTGTTCTGAAATTTCCCTTAAATGGAATCCATGTGTGAACATTTCTCATGCTTAAAAATCTTACATTTCACCAATCTGAAGCTTCTTGTCTTTCAACAATCCAGAAAATTCTTTACCATTATCTCTAAAAGCACGTCCTCTTCCATTTTCTTTAAATTCTCCTTCTGGTGTTCCAATTAACTATATGCTGGATGTTCTCATTCTATATTATGTCTCTTAACTTTTTTTTCCCCATATTTTCTAGCTCTTTATCCCTCTGTGCTGTATTCTAGGTAATGTTCTGTTTTAGCTTCCATTCATGATTTGCTCTTATTTGCTTGATTCAATATGCTATTTAACCCAGATTTCTTTTCATTGACTATATTTTTATTTCTATAAGCTTGTATTCCGTTCTTTTCCAAATCTGCCTGTCCCTTTGCTCACAATGTATTATTCTTTAATTATGGCTCTGAATCCTTCTTTCCTGTCTTAGCATATTAAATACACTTATTTTTTTCTTGTTCTAGTGTCTGCAATTTTGAGAGTGCTAATTTTTGTGATTGTTATACGCTTGACAGAGACTCAGGAGAGACTTTTCCCTCCTGTTCTGTCATTTTTTTACTTTGAGCTTTGTTTGCCTGTAGGAGTTGCATATGGCTTCTTTTATGGCAGTAACCCTGCAGGTGAATTTGCTTTTGCTTCTGGCAGGTGGCCCAGAAGTATCACCTCTCTGAAACCAACGCTAATGGTTTTTCCTCCAGCTCGTGGTTTCCCACACCATGCAGACGGTATAAATTTAGATTCCAAAACCATGCTAAGGGCAGGTGTCACATTTTTTATTTCATAGAGAGTTTTCTTTTCATCAAGAGACCAGGGAGAGTTGAGTTCTTTTGCAGTCTCTCTTTTCCAGTGGACGGCTCTTTCCAGCTACCTTTTTCCTTAAGAATGTAGCCTTTCAAGACTCCTGGTTCTTTATAGCTATCTCAGCTCCATCTACCCATCTTGCAGAGACTCAGGTCTCATGCCATATCCAGAAATAGAAATTAACGATTGCCTGGGCGCATGCATGTTTCATTTGGGAATTTGTGCATAACTGTAACTCTACGTGTTGATATTGGCAAAAAGTCACCATTTTTTCCTTCTTGGACCAGATTACCATTTTATGGTGTATCTATACAATAAGGTTTTTTTTTTGTTTTTTTTTTAATATATGGAGCTTTCTTGACTTTGGTGAAAGCTTGGCACATGAAAGAAGAGATGTGTGGGGGTACAGCAAGTAATGAGAAATTGGCATTATGTCTTTTGAGACAGAAGAACAGTTTAATTTTCTCCTGTCAAACAACTGGAGCATTTTAATAATCTCAGCCTTTTAAAGTCTCAGACTTTTAAGTTTCCTTACATCTTTGACTGTGATTTCTCTTTGCAATTCCACCCACTCATTATGAGAATAATAATGTGCTAATACTCTATTCTTCTTTTGTGATTTTTATTCAGAGAACTCTAAGCACTTTACAGACATTGCCATTTATCCTTACAGCACCTCTGCATACTGTGGTAGCTAGTTTGTTAGTAGAAAAGTCTGTTTTATGGAAAATGAGAACCAGGTAGCCCACCTGTGACTGCAACGAAAACCAAAGATCAGATCATACATTAAGAATAAGTTCACACAAGTACAACAACTACAAAAAAACAAAAACAAAAACAAAAAAACAGGAATGGTCTTTTTCCAATGTAAGCAAGCTGTTTCTAATCTAAAATGAAATATTAAAAAGTCAATCCCGGTTTCAGTCTGCTAGGCTGCCAAAAGCAATATATCAGAAATGGGTTGGCTTTTACAATGGGGATTTATTAGTTTACAAGCTTACAGTTCTGAGGCTGTGAATATGTCCAAATCAAAGCATCATCAGGCCATGCTTTCTCCCCAAAGACCAGCTGCCAGTGATCCTGGACTCCTCAGTCACATGGCAAGGCACATGGCGGCATCTGCTGGGCTCTCCCTTCTCTTCTGCAGTTTCGTTGCTTTCAGCTTCTGGCTTCCGTGGTTTTCTTCTTCTCTTTCCTTCTGAACTTCATTCTCATATAAAGGACTCCAATAAGAGGATTAAAACTCACTCCAGGCCACAACCTAACTGAGGTAACTTGATCAAAAGGTACAACTTACAGTGGGCACACAGCCACAAAAATGGATTAACTTTAAGAACATGCTTTTCTGGGGTGCATACAGCTTCAGGTCATCATAATCCCCATCCTGGATATTCTTCGAGGAAGAGATTTAATATAATATATTCTTATTTGATTTTTTAAAATGATCTCAGGTCGTGGTGGGTTTGGGCTAGTGATGTTTCCAGCAGAATGAAATAGGATCCAGGAGGAGAGTTATGGCAGGGAAGATGCTAGAGGGAACCAGTGTTCCGGGAATATGGACTGAACGTGTGTTGAGCTGTTTCTGGAGAAAGGCAGACTCAGTTGGCAACAAGAACCTCTGGGATTTGGGGTTGGTGGTGGTTTGCCATCCAGACAGGCAACTGGCATCATAGAGAACTGGGACTGGGAACTAAAGTCCCAAGAACCAGGCTATGCTCCATTTCCTATGAAGGAGTCTGGCAAGTGAGAAGGAGGGTTCTGATTCCAGAAAGGTCTCAGTGGCCAAGGGACAGCTGAAACCTAGGTGGAAGTCCTGGCAGGGAAAGATTGGACTGGGACATAGAATGAGGGCACCATTTTAGGGCTGGACCAAGGAATAGAGGGTCTGAGCTAGCTAAATGAGTCCCATCTTGGGTGTGGTTTGGTCTGGGAATTGGGGTGATCTGTCAAATAAAGACTCCAGAGCTGCTGCTACTGTTGGAAGGCTTTAGATTTGGAGGCTGGAAACCCAATGGACTTAACATTGTCTTCTTTTTCCAGTTTCTTCCAATTTGCCTCTTCTGGCAATCTGATTAAGGGTGATAACTTCAGCAACTGATGTTCCTCTCATTATCGATATTTTCAGAGATTAATTGAACCTAATCAGTGTGATCCGCTGGCAATTGCCATGATGGCTAGAAAAGCACGTCAGATTAGTTTGTTGTCTTTCTTATTCTTGAGGTCACCCTGATGAAATTGTGTGCTGGCACTGACTCCTAGAAGAGTTGGGAAAGGAAAAGATGCATGTCCCTGTGAAGCTTACTGATGATTTTGGAAGTTAGCATATCTGCAGAGCCAGATCTCCTCACCAGGGTCTGCTGCCACCTCTGAGGGTAGATAGCCTCCATCTCTGGATTCCTAATATGCCAACAAACCCCTTTAAGAAGGCCATCAACATATGTGAAAGATTGCCATGGTATCATTTTGCGAGGGGTCAAACCATAATTTTTCTAAAAAAACCTAGATATTAAATCAGTGAAAAGAAAACAACCATGAAATAATAGAAGGGATAAAGTAAGTGTTGTCAGACAGCCTAGGTGAGGTATAGTTGATTCAGCTGAGCAAACAATTTAGCTTTAAGCTTCCAAATAGACTCAGCAAAAAAAAAAAAAAAAAAAAAAAAAGAGAGAGAGAGAGAGAACAGGACAAGTCCATTCTTTCAAAGGGAATGAGTACTTATTCTGTACTCCGTGGCACACCCTGTGCTATGGCTGAGTGCAGGTTGTAGTTTTCTAATAAAAGAAGGCTAATATTCCCTGCCAAATCTAAATCCAGAAACATTAATTTTGTGAGTTTCATCTAAAGGGATCTGAACATCATGGCTTGTCTTCAGTAGCAGCTTTAATGAAGATACAGAGGTACCTTTATTTGGCTACTTCTTACCTTGACCCATGAAAGGAGGTGCAAACAGAATAGGAGGTATTGCGTGTTCTGCTGATCTAATTTAATCTGGAGAAAATAACTCTTTGAGCACTTAGCAAGTACCAGCCATAGTCTAAGTGTTTTCAATATCTGAGCTCCTACAAGCCTCACAATACTCTCCCCATGTTGTAGACGAGGAAACCGACGCACAGAGCTGTTAAACCACTCCCCCATAGCGACACTACTATTAAAAGTGGCAGAACTAGGGGATGTAGCTCAGTGGTTGAGCACCTCCTTCCCATGTACAAGGTCCTGGGGTTGATCCCTGGTACCTTCCAAAAACAAAACAAACAAATGAGAAAAAACAACTTTCATTGGGGAGTGGATGTAGCTCAATGGTTGAGTGCCTGCTTCCCCTATATGAGGTCCTGGGTTCAATCAATCCCTGGTGCCTCCAAAAAAAAAAAAGTGGCAGAGCCAACAATCATACATGGAAATTTTAACTTTAGAGGTTATTTTGCACCATGTGCTATTTCCTGGATAGATAATCTTGGATAGAGCTTAGAGAATTCTCTCTAAGACACACACTCTCTCTCAAATTATGATCCCAGATGACATTTTATAAGTTTACTGTTCTTGTTTGAAAAGAATCATGTTTTCTCTTTGTAAAATTCATGCATATTTATGGCACCACATTCATTTTTTCATTCTTCCACTTACTCAGGCAGAAACCGTGGAGGCATTCTTCTCTCTTGCTAATTCTACCCCTGCCACATTAGCCTTTTTGCTACATCTCCAACATGCCAGGCTAACTGCTGCCTTGGTTTGCTGTCTCCATTTCTTTAGACTTGATGCTTCTTTCTGGAACCTTCTTCCCCCAGATATCCACATGGTTCCTTGTTTCGTTTCCTTCATGTCTTTGATCAAATATCAGCTTCTCAATGAAAGCTTTCCCAAGCCCTCCTCTGGCACTCCAGTAGCCCCTTCTCTACATTATTTTTCCCCATAGCATGTATCACTATGTAACCTATGGTGTAGTTTACTCATTTATTTCTTTGTAGCACATATTACTATGTCACATACTGTGTACTTTGTTCATTGGTTTCTTAGCTGTCTGTCTCTACTGGAGGAAGCAATTTTGCCCTTGTGTTCTCTACTCTGACCATGCTTACTTTGGGGGGGGGGCAGGAAGCAAAGGCATAATATGGGAGATAGTTTATCTCTTGCTTAGCGTATTTGGATTTTGTATTATTGTCTTTTTCAACATACCTATGCTTACATTTTTGTGTCTACGCTGTAGTACAAAATAGTACAGAAAACACTCTGGAATAAGAGGAAGTGATTTATTTGACTTGGAGACCTGCAAATAAGGGACAATTTCAGAGAAAAACTGGCTTTCCAGTTCAGCCTTATAGAATTAAATGAACTCTCTGGAAGAAATGAGAGGGTGGATGCTGAAATACTGTGAAGGAATTATTTCGCTTAGCTCTATGTTTAACTGGTCTCAGTATTCCATATCAGGTTTTTATACCCAGTCTTGAGTTCTTTTTTTGTCATATTTTAATTGGCATGCAACTTCTAGAGTAATTTTTCAAGAGAGATATACAGGTGGCATATTTTCTGAATATACGCAAATGAAAGCCTTTCCATTGCCTTCAAACTATACTCCGCTACTAGAACATTCTTCTAGTACAAACAACAGAAATCACCCCATCATAAAGTAACTCAAAAGTCTGAAACTAGTCTGGTTCTGCTCCCTTCAAATAATATGTTTTCTTTTCTGCCTAATAATCCACAGCATGTGTAACAATTAGATATGAGGACTTTCGATACTTGCTCTATCTTTCACAATTTTTTAAAGGCTCACCTCCAAAGTAATTACTACGGTAGACTTGGCAGAACATATAGCTTAAAAATATGTAAGTCAAAGGTTTATTAAAACTGGTTACCATTAATACAATGATCCACAGAAACTTTGGGTCCACATGCCCATGGGTTTCCATCCAGTTACCCAAAATAGGAGTGAATTGGGTTGCTGCCCTCCAGTGGCCGGAGCAGGTAATGATTATTTATTATTTTATTATTATCTTTGTCTCCTAAAACAATAATATTTTTGTAGATTTACAGCTCTTCATATCTGAGATTACTTCAAGTAATTTATCCAAATATTCTTATATTTTCTTTTATCTCTTCGTGTGCATAAGTTAAAGGATAAAATCAGTGTGAGGAGATACATCTGCTGTTTTGAGAATTTTTCCAATCTGAAGATGGTTGATATTCAATTTCACTGGAAAAAAAATTTCATTGGGAAATTGTCAATATATAATTTTTCCTAACCTCTCCTTAACTAGTTTTAGTCCATATAACAAGTCTTCCTCTTCTATATTAAATGTATATGACTCTTACTTAATATAAATTAGCCAGTAAAGCAGAGTCTCAAAGTAGGGGCTCAAGGGCCAACTCATGCCCTATTGTAGACGTTTTCTCCTTGGTCCAAAACGTGGTTTAAATTTCTACGGGGGGACGTGGTGGTTTGAAACTGTATGTACCCCAGAAAACCATGTTCTTAAAGCCAATCCATTCCTGTGAGTGTAAACCTATTGTAAGTAGGTTGTCATGCAGTTACTTCAGTTAAGACATGGCCCAGGGTAGATCTTAATCCTTTTCCTAGAGTCCTTTAAAAGAGAATGAAATTCAGACAAAGAGAGAGAAAGCCACGGAAGCAAGAAGCTGAAATCAAGGAAACCTGAAAGAGAAGGGAGAGACCAGCAGCCATCTCCACGTGCCTTGCCATGTGACAGAGGAGCCGAGAATCTCTGGCAGCTGGTCTTCAAGAGAAGGCATCACCTTAACGATGGCTTGATTGGGTCATTTTTATCAACTTCAAAACTGTAACGTTGTAAGCTAATAAATCCCCATTGTTAAAGCCAATGCATTTCATGGCATCTGCTTTCAGCTACAGGGGATGTGAGTGCCTTTGGATATGATATGTACTCTCTCTGAGGTCAAAGCCACCATTCCTTTTTATCTTATTCCTGGGTACTTTAAACATGCATGTATCCTATCTACATTTTAAATGGCAAAAATTGCATTTTGGGCCTAAAAATGTTGTCATAAGATCCTGTGCTTGTGTCACCCCAACTCTTCCAATACCCTGGCAGTCATTGCCATATGACTTTCACGATGGCTGATTCTTTTGCTTGGGGTTAACAAGCATGCTGCAATTGCAAACAGCCTTTGTCTTCAAACCATTACATGTCATGAAATGTGTATTCCTTCTGGCAAACTCCAGATGAAAGCAGGGGGGCAAAGCTTTGCACTGACCTGTTGCTACTGAAGGGAGGGGTGATTGGAGTGTTATCAACTGACTTACATTTTTACCCTGCAAACCCAACTACTTTGGTGAAAACCTGCTGGTTTCTTTTTTTACATTAGAAGCTGCTCTGAAGGTGCTTTTTTTTAAAAAAAAAAAGCAGATGAATAAATAAGAGTGATGATGTTGACTCTAACAGGAAGAGTGATTCAAGTGTGCCAACTGCTATGACCGAGTCTTCAGAGCTCTGCCAAGGGGTACATTTCATTTCTGGGTGCATCATAAGGAACTGAGCAAAAGTAGAATTCCTACTAATTGCCCTATATCATCACTATTATATCATCTGTAAGAGGGGAAGTGGGGACATTCCTTGGCTTGTTAGAATTTTCTCCTAGTTTTCTATCAAAGACCAAGACCAAGTTGCCTTTCTGAGGAAAAAAGAAAAAAATGTAAACTCCTTTCTTTTTTCCATCTCTCTCATTGCATTTTTGCAAACTTACAATGCAGCTTTGAATTTTGGTGTATTTCAGCATGATGAGATGAAAAGCAGCTGAACAATATAAAATATTTTCACTTTTCTTTGGAAACGTGGATTATTCAAGTTATGTTTCATTAAATGAACAAACATACTAGGATTTTTGAATCAAGCGATTGGACATGAAAGCAAATGATTTCTTCATTATTTAAAATAATTCATGATCTGGCCATCTTTCTCCAAATTTCCATAGACATTTTGAATTCTTGAGCTTACTATTGTGGCTTAGCCCTTAGGGGAAAAAAAACCAGTGGGCTGATGCACTCAATTAGATCTGTCCCTGGGGAATCTGTTTTTGGGGGTCAGCTCTCTTCTAGCAATTCCAGAACATTTTTCAGCCAGAGGTGACTTTTGCTGGAGGGATTCAGAGATCCCTGTATAAGCATCTAGTATTTTTGCTGGAGGGATTCAGAGATCCCTGTATAAGCATCTAGTATTTTTATTTTAATCCTTCTTCTTGACTTCAGCAAGTATGTTTTCTGCACAGCCACCGGATTGTCATTGGATTTGTCTGGCCAAGCGTAGCCTTCTGAACTCTGATGGAAGCTCCTGGGTGAGAATCACAGTGCGGAGTCGAATGAAACTTGGTTACAATATTTATGGTCTTGACGCTGAGGAGGAAAATAGTATCAATTCTCAGGAACTCTCCTCTGTATTGAGTCATTAAACACACGCAGTGGGCACTTCTGTCTGAAATCAGTTCTCCACTCTTGGAGAGCTCAACCAGGGAAGAAAAAAAAAAAAAAAGAACTTTCCCTGGTGGGAACAGAAACCGATCCCAGATTCTGGCACCAACCAGAATAACAGAGCACACCTCTAGCATGCCCTCCCTTTCTGTGCTTACGTAATTATCCCTCCAGTGGGGATACTGGTGGCCATAATTGGTGCATTTACCTTTTATTCTAGCTGTGCTTGCCCTTTGGATTTGATCTCTGTTTTGTTGGTTTGGAACGCCTTTGTGCTGCCTCTGTGATGTCCGGTTTTGGTCACGAGTAATGTGGATTGTTTTTCCCAAAGGAACAACTCGGCTTGTTTTCCTTTGGTGGGCCACTGTTCTTGTAAAATACTGTACTGCATGTTCGGCAGTACATTTGACGCTGTGTTTTTTCCTATACCTTCAGAGCGGTAAAGGGACGGTTTGCCCAAGGAAGCTGATTCACCATGCTATGTGCAGTCTAACTATGGGGCATCCCTCCTCTCTCTTACAAAATGAACCGACAACATTTACTTGTCCAAACAGCATTCTAGCTTGATGCCTATCCATAAGTTTGGAACTGCAGAGAGGGCTTTAGCATTTGTACCTCTCCTCCCACTCTCCCACCCCTTCTACTTGGCTCAACATTTCTGCTCACTTGCTACGTTTTTGCTGACATGGCTTGAATTCTCTGGGTAGTCACTGTTTTGCTTACTTGTAAGACCAGCGATGCTTACTAGTGATGTAAAAATGGGAAGAGTCCCACGTTAAGCATAATTCTAAATGTCTGTTTGTCCATTTGTTATGTATTCTTCCATGGTTAATGACTTCCAATTTCTGTTAAATATTTTGCTGTTCACTTATTTGCTTATTTTGAGGAAGAGGGAAATGCTGAAATTTCTGTAGTCTTTCTCCCTTTCTTTCTCTAAGAGCTGGGGAAGTTGCAGTCTGTTAGTCCAGGAGCAATCAGGCCAATGCTTGCTTGACCCAACAACTGGGCGCCATAACCTAGCCAAGTTGACACATGAAATTAACCAGCCCACGCAGAATGTGAAAGTTCTGGTGGGATGACTTGCCCTTGCTTTTCAAAACCCCTTTAACTCTGTCAGATATGTAACTATGTAACTCCTTGAGTCCTCCTTCCCTACCTTGTATGTGCACATAATACAACTTACTATAAGCTTGTCTACAATTAAATTAAATTGAGCTTTTATTCCTATAAAGGTCATATGCTCTTAGCAATGGATGTAAGCCTCTGAAGACACTGAAGTAGGGTGCTTTAACTCAATTTCTGTAACACCGCAGCAAGTGTAGAGAATTCTTCAATGCCATTGGGCTCGTAGCCAGCCCTTTCACTTTTCAGATGCAGAAACTGCTACCTGGAATGTTGGAAGAGGATGGCATGAACTGGAGATGACAAATCAGATACACTTTGGTCAAGAGCGGAAGGAGCATGTCTTTTGGGGAAGCTGCAGAAGAACAGTGAGGGAGACATAAGGTGATGGCAAGCAAAGCCTTAATTAATGTTAGGCACTACAAAGCAGGCACGAAGTTAAAATGTTTGATTTTTCTAAGGGCAAAAGGCAATGGCACCTTTAAGAAAAATGCGTGTCAAGAGTTGGCCGTGAACTTTTAAAGTACACTATCCAGTTCCTCATCTCTGACTCCATACAACTCATGAATTCTGGAAACTACTCACTACAAGGAAATGGCCTATAATGAATGAAGTACTATGTCTCCAGTCCTCCACGTCCCTGGATATGGAACCTGCTTCTGATTTGATAAGAAAGATGACATTGGAAGCCGATGTCTAAATGAACCATCAACAGTCTCCTGATTTCCAAAGGTTTAACCTGCTTGACTATACCCAGTGATTTTTTTTTTAGTCTGTATTTCATTCTACCTAATTATTGGTAATATAAATAAACATCATTTAATTATAGCCATTTCCCAGTAAATGCAGGAATTTGAGCAAGCCACCAGTATTATCAAAAAAGAATGCTACTAATTTCAGTTTGGTAAATTAGTGAAAACCAGAGATTGCTAGCTTGGGTTTTACCTTGTCACTTTATAACAGTCTGGCTGTCTACCTACTGGTCATCATAGCAATGACAATAGGAGTATCATTTAATTTTGCATTTGTGTAGGGCTTCTGATTTTCTCACCACACATTCACATGTTGTGATACTCTTTTTAGTCTTGAAATGACATGCATTAAGGAGCATAGGAAAGATGAAAAATTTGAAACCCTGATATTAGGCTATGTGACTTCTACTGGATTTTCCAACTTTAACATCTGTAATTCTATGAGTTTAAATAAATTTCCCAAATTTTGCTTTGTAAGTACACCACAATGACTCCCAGCATAAAATGCAATGTGACACCTTGCCTATATAGACAAATAAAGGTGACATACAGTTTATTTTACTAATATTCAATCCTGTTATCTTAATTTTGATAACCAACATGCTGCAAACTTTAAACCTGTGGCCTACACAGAAAAAAACTTGGGAAGTCCTGGCTCTGGAGCAGCTTGCATGTCCCAGTGAAACTAAGTTCTCTCCCCACCTCCAGCATCTCTCAGAGGGATTGCATTATTTGAATAAAATTCATCGTCTGACCTCCAAGGGAAAATAAAGAAGTAATCAAATCTTTATTTTATTCCTTGTTTGTTCCCACACCTTTAAAATTGGTTTAAAAATGTTTAAGTAACCAATTTGAGGCTGCTAATTAGAAACAGCATTTGTGCTGTAAACAGAGCCCAAAATGAGATGGTTGAAATTCATGTCCTACTTTATTCTCTGGAAAAGGCTGGGCTAAGGGTTATTCATTTCCCTGCTGTGTCTAAAATATAGAATTCCTAGCAACTATGGCAAAACATGTTCTATTTTGAGCACTTTGAGGTTCAGAATTCACACAGTCTAACATGGGCTTCGGAACATGACAGATATGAGTTGGAATTGCAGCTTCACTGCTTACCAGCTGAGTAATCTTGAACAAACCCCTCTACTGGGGATAAGCAAATGGAATGACATGGGAAACATGACAATGAAACCTCGCTATTTCTGTTAAAAGAGTGATGCCATGCACTCTCCCAAGTCTACAGAGAAAATGAAAGGGAGAGAAGGCCAGGGAAGAACTGGCCACAGGAAAAAACAGGAAATAATTAGGGATTGTCAAGCATCAATCTCAGAATTTGAATTGCGATTCGAGTGTAACGTAATGTTAACTGATCTTTTTAGAGTCCTCAGTAAGGACTCTAAAGCATGTATAATCATGACAAGCATACATAGCTATACCAGACTTTCCTCTCATCTGGCATTGTTCTCGCATGAATATGAATTAAAATTAACCTCCTAAAACTTGGGTCATATTACAAAATTATGGAAAAGGATTAAATTAAAAGAGACCTCCTCTTATTTTCCATAGGTAATGTTGAATGCGACAAAAGAAATCCATCAGATTTGCTTTACATCATAGCACTGAACATGGGTTAGAAACAGATTTCCATAAAGTTTATTTTATATTAAGAAAGATGAGGTTAATTGGGTAGAATTATCTGAAATCATCATGGAAATAATTCTATATCATCTGAAAAATTTAGGGAAGATATACCTTTGATTAAATACACAAATTATGGGGGATTGATTTTTGGCCATGTAAGTGATCATGTTGGAATCCCTGGGTTTAGAAAATAGTGTAACATTATGAAATCTATCAATTTAGCATTTATAATTTGTGTATAGAAGTAGCAAGATTATAATAAATGGTTCTCAGAGGAAATTTTCAGCTTATTTAGAAATTTTATTGGAGCCTTAGTTTCTCTTAATTTTTGTATCAGTATCTTTTTTATTAGACCATATTCCCCTTGAGCAAATTACAACATTACAACCAATGAGTTAATTAAAAGGAGAGCAAAAATATATGTGATGGGTGCTATTTGCACAGCCAGTGAATCCACAAATGAGAATTGAGCAATTTACAGGGTGCAAAGACACAAAGGCCTCTCATATGGAAATGAACGTCTTTGGGGGAATCTAATACCCTTCGTTGTTCTGTTTACTTTTCCTACAAAGGAAGCGTTTACCAGGAAAAGCATCTGGATTCTATTACTTTTTAATTCATCCTGGACTCCCAGCGGAATCTGGAACCACTTATGATGTCACAGTCTTTAAGCTGCACTTAGAGTATGGAAAGGAAATGAGAGGAGTGACAAAGAGAGAGTCTCCTGAACAGTTTTGAGGAAGTTCAAGTCCACCATCCTTCTTAGGCGATTCTCTCAGGTCCTAATTCATCTCCCAAAATATCATTTACCAAAAGATAAATAAAAAGCAAGCCAGTTTTTTTTTTTTCATGCTAAGAAGTAATCGATTGGATTGGAGATTAGATTATTCTTTACCCAACATCCTAATCAAATATTTTTGAAGTGTACTTTCATGCCTCAAGGTTCAGGGGAAGTGATCAAAATTCATTAAATCATAAATGTTTCGAATTGGAAATTATTCTCAGCCAGGGCAGGAAAGCCTTTAAACTTTGTCCTCCCTCCTCAACCCAAGGGGACCCAGTTTGAATCTCAACTGTGTAAGGCAATACATTTTATTTTTTAATAGCTCAATTTGAATTGGAATGTCCTTTCTTATATTAAGTCAACCTCTGTCTCCTTTTTAACTCTTTTTAATGCACAGCAATTTTTTTAAAAAAAGACTAATATGTTACTGTCCTGTACGATGTTCTTGACTTCTAAGACTATTTGCAGATAGCTATCCATATGCACTCTCCATGTGATTTCCCTTTGCCATGCTAAAGAGGCTTCCTTTTTTAAAATATGACTTCCAGATCTATGAATGGCATAGATCTTTTCTTTGGACACAATCAATGACTTCCTTAAATCTTAGGAATTAGGAACAATACTTAACTGAGGACTACACATGTGGCCTGCCCAGAGCAGAGTATGTTTGGGACAACCTTCCATTCCTTGGCCCTGGACTTATATAAATACATCCTGAAATTCCAGTAGAACTCCCAATCCCTAGCAGTCACATTCTAGCATTGTCTTATACTGAGCTACAAACCACCTAAAATGATTGGCCATCCCTTTCTCATAAGAAGGACCATATTCCAAGTCAGTCAACCCTGGGTTCTTCAAGGATGTTTTTTGGCATTGGTGGGTGTGAATTTCAATTATTATATTTTATGATATTATGTTCGGATTCAAACCACCTCACAGAACATTTTATGATATGAGACTTGATCTTAGGAGAATTTTCTGGTCCTTTTAATTTTGTTACTGCTCTAATGGCAGTGCATATGTTTTAGAGCAGGGCTGCTGTGTACGGTTTCCAGTTGTGTCCTGTGTATGATCTACCAGTTAACGAGGCAAAGTTGGTTGAAATCCAGCCCATTCTGCCCTCACCAAACCACGTGTGTTGGCAAGGAACTGCTTCTGCTCCAAAGAAGCAGTACCTTTTCCTAATTTGCATGATGGGGCTATATAAGCTGGTGGTGGCCCTGGCTGTAACGGATAGATGAAATTCAGAAAAGTCTCGGTAAGTTCACAAGGGACCCTAAAGCTATATATATATATCACCACTTTAAAAAAAAAAAAATCAAACAGTTCTGAAATGTTTAAAACAAAATACAAAAGCATCTTCTATCTATCCCCAACCCTCTGTCTTGCCCGCAAAAGACAAGCACCCCTGAGTCCCTTGTTTCTGTTTTTATTTTATTTTAATTTCCTTATTTATAAATAATATGTTATATTGCCATTTCTTGATGATTCCTTTGCTGTTCAACATCATATATTTAGATTCTGTTAAGGATTGAGGATTAAGTTTCTCCTGGCAAACATTGCCCATCCCATTACCCACCCCATACAAATACTTTGCACCCCCCCCCATCTTTTCCATATATTATCATATTATTGCTTGAAGTTGTGGTGTTTACATAATTTAGTCCCTATAAATATTCTTCATGTCTGAGCCACACAGTGTATTTAGATTCCATTCTTTTCTCTTGCACAATTTTTATTTCCACTGCAATT
>JAQZBX010034244.1:0-25066 GCA_029593785.1 Cabassous unicinctus
TTTCCTGCTTGTAGTTTACTTTTTAAAATTCTTACAAAGATCTAAAGAAATTCATTTTCTATATAGGCTTAAATTAACCAGGGTTATTTGTAAGATATGGCATCACACTGAAATCATATGTACAGTTAAATTTGTAAGACTATTGTTTTTCTTAACTGTGTACACAATAATCCTAAACTAGTTAGGTTAGTAGTTAAATTATAATTTACAATAAACAGGCCATTGTTTTTATATGTAGGTAGACAATTAAAAAGGAAAAGCATCATTGTAAAACATTATGATTAAGATGCTGGGAGAAACAGAGGCCTCGATGATATTTGGGGGGACTGTGCCTGTCTTAGGTCAGGACCGTGCTAAACGGCTGTTGGATCTTACCCGTCATTGAAAACCATGGCAGCAATTGGCCAGGCCCCTGTCTTAGGTTAACCCGGCGGCTTTGCCGCAGAGAGGAGGGGTCCAGTTGCCCGTTATTGACTAACCAGTCCAGCGCCCGATAAGGCATATTTTTCAAGGAGCTTAAAAATGGCCTTTGTAAATATATAAACAGGGTAAAATTAGGCTCCAAGTCTTGAAGTGCTTAGCTCTCCTCTGTAAGTTGGATATTCTTGATCCCTTCTTGACCAGCCACGGACCTTGTCTCGTAGTTGGTCTTAACGAGAGCTAAGCACCTCCGTTGATGGCCACCACATATAACATATTCAAAAAGACTTCCTCAGTGAAACTTTTATGAAATCCTTCACCATACACCATACAAATTCACCTCATGTCAACATCCCAACAATATCAACAAATCACCCCATCAACTCAGACCCCAAATCTCATCTAAATCTCATTACTGAGATCAATAGCCACACAGTGCTGGACAACCCACAATGATGATTTGTTTGATGTGGAGCAAGAATTATGTTCAAAC
This sequence comes from Cabassous unicinctus, assembly GCA_029593785.1. NCBI lineage: Eukaryota > Metazoa > Chordata > Mammalia > Cingulata > Chlamyphoridae > Cabassous > Cabassous unicinctus. The sequence goes on from JAQZBX010034244.1 coordinate 914, forward strand.
TTCCCCAGTATTGTTATAGGAAGAGGTACACCTCCCCACTCCTGAGCTGACAGTTCACCAAAAAGACATAACAGTGCTAAATGTGCCTTAAACAAATAACCATGCTTGAATGTATAGAAAAAATAAAATAACACTGCCACAAGAATTATTCAAAAGTGGAAAGATAGACATTTCAGCCATTTTCTCTCTGTATTCAAAAGAAAAATAGCAGAAAAATCAATGAGAATATAGTAGACTCAATATTATTAACCGGCTTGATCTCCCTAAACTCCAACAAGACAAGCACAGCTAACAATGTGTATTCCTTTCACTCTTACTTATTTGTTTTTAACTGAAGTTGAAGTGTTTCCTCAAATTTTACACTTTTTTTTAATTAAATTCATATTTCCCTTTTAATATCATAGACATCTTAATACGTGAATACTTTGTAATGGAAAATGTACATTGAGCTGAGTAACACACCACAGCACTACAATGTGCCTTGACTGTGGAACTGCTTATGATATCCCTCCACCAGTATTATTGGGCCACTTGCCTGCATGTGGACAGACATATTTCTCAACCTAAGTCACTTTATTTAAAGCTTGGTCCCTTGTTTTGTCAGGGAAAATGTATCCCACTTCACCTGTTAATCTCTATGATTTTTCCAGGATAAGAGCTATATCACATTCACTTCCAAGACTCGATATTTTCATGCTGCCTTAAACTGCTCTTCCAGAATGCTGTGACCTTGTGGGGGCAAAAAGGCTCTTTGTTCTTTTTCACTGCTGATTACCCAGCAATTGGAAGGCCCTGACCAAAGAAGGCTCCAAAAATACATTTACCTATAATATCAATTCAAGTTAATGTGTTTGAGATTCACAGAGATTTATTGGGCGGCTCCAGAGAAAACCAGCACTGATAAGCATAAAACTTCAAGCTAAAGCCCTCTTTCCTTCAGAACTATTACCAGTTACATCATGTAAAGCTTTCAACAAAATCTGAGAGTAACAACTGAGGTCTCAAGGCTCCTTAAAGAATCCTTATTTTAATTGTAATGATTATGACAGTGACCACTTGCCAGATCAGAGGATCTCCTCACATTCACAAGGACTTCCTCATGCAGGCAGTTCTGACTGAGGCCAGAAGAATGTACTTTCAGGCATAGGTATGTGATTCCCATGTGTTGTAGCAGGCAGAATCAAGGAGTTATTTACTCTGGACCTAAAATCAAGGAAAAACTTTCATATTTGAGGTTTATTTCTCAGTTCCCTAACCTAGACACACTGTACTTTGATGTAGGTTGTAAATCTTCTCTTGAGTCACCTAGCAAGCTTCAGGATTTTTTGAGGTTAGAATGTTTATTATCAAATGGTGAACTGATGCACTTCGATGGCCTATCACTTTTTAAAATTTTTTTAAAGTTTATTAAAGTATGTCACTTATACATGAACATACATGAAAAATAAGTGTATAACAATATTTGAGAACTTACACAACAAAAATATATAACATCATACAGGGCTCTTTACCGCACCCCACCATAAATATCTTGCATTGTTGTTAAACATTTTTAACTAATGATTAAAGAACATCCTCAAAATATTACTACTAACCAAAGTATTTTACCCCAACCAACCTTATTATTATTATATCATTTATACATGAACCTACCTAAACAAAAATTGTATAGTAAAAGTTGTGAACTAACAAAGCAAACATAACATCATACAAGGGTCCCATATATCAACCCTCCACCAACACCTTGCATTGTTGTGAGACATTTGTTACAAATTATGAAAGAATATTGTCAAAATTTTACTGCTAATTATAGTCCTTAATTATGTATGGTGTCTTTTTCCCCGAAACTAACTTATTATTATTTTATAAATATATGTTTTATGACAGAAGTTGTAAAATTACAAAGGAATCATTCATATGTGCAAAAGTCCCAAACAATACCATTATATCAAGACACCACACTGTGGTGGACCATTTGTTACAGATTATGAGATAATATCATTCAATTTTTACCAGGTCCACAGTGTACATTTGGTACACATTTTCCATTGTCTCCCATTATCAACAGAGTACATCTTTAGCGTAGATGAAAGAATATTACATGATTACTGTTAGCCACAGTCCATAGGTCACTGCAGTTGTATTTTTCCCATGTTTCTCCACGTTCCCACCACACTACAATAGTGATGTACATCTGCTGTAGCTCACAAAGGGCACTCTTGCATCTGTACAATCAACAACAAATATCACCTCTGGGTTTACTGTGCTATTCAGTCCCTAGATAAATCTGTAGCTTTCTGTCAATTGGCATTTACATCCCAAGACTATGATTTTCAGCCACATGCCCATTTAAAAGTCAGCTGTTACTCACTATAATGTGTTACCATCAACTCTCTACATTTCCACAAGTTTACACTAAAGTTAATTAAAACGTCTACATACATTACACATCAGTAGTCCATCTCTGTCCTCCTCTTATCTCCTTTAAGAATGCATCACCTACTACCAGGTCTTGAAGATATTTTCCTAAAGTTTCTTCTAGAAACTTTATGGTTCCTGGTTTTAAATATAGGTTTTTTATTCATTTTGAGTTGTATCAGTAGGTGGAGATCCACACAATGTGTGAGAAGGAGTTGGAATCCCATCTTTGGGAGAATCAATTTGTTCAGAAATAGACAGGTGGGAGTGTCTCAAGAGCAAGGACAGTTCCTAATAGGGGAGGAAAAACCAGTGTGGCAAGATCTCTTGTTGCATGTAACTATGAATCTTGTCATCCAATGAGTCAAGCCATGATGAGGTGGGAGGAATAGAAAAGATCAAACAGGGGTTATTTATTGGTCAGTGGAAATATTCTTCATTACCATACAGTGATGGACACAGGACATGGTAAATATCATCAAAATTTATAAAAGTGTACGGTCTAAAATGTAAACCATAGTGTAAACCACTGACCATGTTTAGTAGCTATGTTTCACTATTTCTATATCAGTTATAACAATGCTACCATCCACATATAAAAAGATATTAATATGGGGTGGAGGAAAAGAGGAGGATGTTGGGTATATGAGAGTCCATGTATTCTGTGTGTGACTTTGCTATGACCTAAAACTTCTTTGAAAACAAGATAAAATATATTCAGACACTGGGGAATGAGAATGGCAAGGTGCCACAGTACAGACGGGACATCAGATATTGAAGTGATGAAAAACAAAAGGTCAAGAAACTTTTTTTTATATTTTTCATTTTTTTAATATCCTAATCTTTTAATTTTATTTTTATTTTTTCAAAAAAATTTTATGCATTTTACCTCTTACATTTAAACTTATCAATATTGTATTATTTTGTATTAGTTGTATTCAGCTATTTTAATGTTTCCATCTTTGAAGAAGCTTTGAGTCAGAGAAGGGTTACAACTGTGGTGGGGGAGGATTGTTGGTGTGGGGTATCAGGGATGGGGGATGAATAGGAAGAAGTTCACCTGAGCATAAATATAAGATATATAGAAATGTTCAAATGTTCATGGATTATTGTTATAGTGTGTGGAGAATCACTCAATAAATGAGAGAATACTGAATTCCCATCCTGGAGCACTTGGCTACATTCTCTAAGGGAGCAGCAACAGTCCCCCAAGTGCAGGGGCAGTGACTGGTGTAGAAGGTTGATCCACTGATGGGCTATTGATGATGATGACTAGCCTTATGAGTCTTTGCTCTTGAAATTGAAACTTAGCCTATTGTTATGGGGTGCCTAAGGGTTGTCTCCTAAGAGTCTCCTTGTTGCTCAAATGTGGCCTCCCTCTAAGCCAAACTCAGCATATGAATGCATTACCTTCCTGCCAGCATTGGACATGACACCCAGGGATGAGCCTCCCTGGCACCAAGGGATTGCTACCAAGCACCAACTGGCAATGTGACTAGAAAAAGACCTTGAATAAAAGGGTTAAAATGCAAAGTGAAATGAGTTTTTATGGCTAAAAGACTTCAAAATGAGTCAGGAGGTCATCCTTGGGGTAACTCTTATGCAAATCTCAGTAAGGTCTCATTGAATTGCAAAATGGATATATCCCACAGATAATGTGTCTCCTAAGAATTTGGGACACACCTGGGTCCTATGTCAGGGGGGATAGCTCCACAGTTTCGTGCCTGGCCCATGGGTCCTACTTTGGCGTTTGTGCTCCTGAGGGTGACAGAGTTGGACTTGACTATGTCTTCCCTGCACATGGCTTGTCTGTACCTTCTATTCAAAACTATATTTGGTGCTGGAGTTTGTTAGTGTACATCCAGAGACTAGAGCCTTAGGGCTGTCCATGTGTTAGCTGGGCCTGGAACCTTGCTGCAGCAACAAATCCTACTTACAGCTAATTGGACTAACCCAGGACAACTGGTGAGGAGATGAAGATGGACAATGGCCATTCCAGGGAAAGGGAGAGTCTGCAGCTGCAGGCAGGATAATCCCAATCATCTTTCCCATGGGATATAAACCTCATCTCAATTGGAGGTGGAATGGACATCACCATCCCAGACTACTCAGGATGGGGTGAAGAGCTATGGACTAGAAAGTACTTAATGGTTTTCTACTATAGACATATTGTGATTCAAACAATGGAAGAAATTACAACATTGATATGGAACCAGTGGCCACTGGAGGTTTTTGGGACAGAGAGAGGAAAGCAGTTATATTATAGGGACTTTTTTGGGACATGAGAATTGTACTGAGTGACATTGCAATGACAGATACAGGCCATTTTATATCATCATATAACATCCATAAATGTGTGGGAGAGAATGTGCTCTACAATGTGAACTATGGTCCATGCTTAATGGCAAAATCCTCGGATGTGTTTATCAATTGAAGTTAATGTGCCACACTAATGAAGGATGATTATGTGAGAAGTTGTGGGAGGTGTGGGAGGTGAGGCATATGGGAATCTCTATATTTTTTGTGTAATATTTATGTAATCTAAGTATCTTTAAAAACATTTTTTAAAGGTAGCCTACCAAATGGAAGAATATATTTGGCAACCATATATCTGAAAGGATCGTAATATCCTGCATATATGAATAAATCCTACACCTCAAAAATAAAGACAAACAACCCATTCAAAAAATTGGCAAGTGACCTGTAATGATACTTCCCCAAGGAAAAATACAAATGTCTAAAATGCAAATGAAAATATGCTCGACACCCCTACCTATTAGAGAAATGCAAAACAAAACTACAATGATATACCATCTTACACCCATTGGAATGGTGGCTATTAAAAAAACAGCAGACTATAAGTGTTGGAGGGGATGTAGAGGAATGAGAACCCTCATCTACTGCTGGTGGGATTGTAGAATCCTCCAGGCACTATGGAGGACAGTTTGGCAGTTCGTCAAAAATTTACTATAGAACTTCCATATGATCCAGCAATTCCACTGCTGCATATATACCCTGAAAAATTGAAAGCAAAGACATGAACAGATATATGTACAACAATGTTCATAGTGGAATTGTTTACTTTTGGCAAAAGTTGGAATAAACCCAACAGATGAATGGATAAAGAAAATATGGTACATACATACAATGGAATATTACTCAGCTGTAAGAAGGAATAAAGTGTAAAAACACAGGATAACATGGATGAAACTTGAAGCCCTTATGTTGAGTGAAGCAATCCAGACTTTGAAGGATGAACAGTACATGGTCTCCCTGATATGAATTAAGGAAATTGAGTAGTCTCAGAGAGCTATTGTCTGTAAGATAGGTTTACAAGAAATAGAAAGAGAAGAGGAGGTTATGAGCCATCACCTATACGGATTTAATCTAAGGTAAAGTGATAGAGTGTAGTTTCGTATTGAAGGGACAGGACAGGAGGGTAGTGATATTATTGGGTTGGGTGGTGCAGCATTGAAAAGAGGGGTAGATTGGGAAGTGTGGGTTACAAGACCCAGGATACAGGGGGCACGGTTGTGAGAGGGACCAGGTGAACACTGGGGATTTGTGTGTATGAGGTTGAAAGTACAGAGCTGAGAATGCTTTTATGGAAATAAGACATTGAAGAGTAACTGGTTTAGGGTGTTGGTTGAGGGGGTATTCAGGACACGGTGCACCTGGAGAAGGCTTCTAGTGAGGGTGTGAGCGGTCATTTTGTCATAATGTGTTGTATCAGTGGGTGGAGACCCACATAATGAGCGGGAAGGAGTTGGACTCCCATCTTTGGGAGAACCAATGTATTCTGAAATAGGTGGGAGACTCTCTAGAGCAATGGCATTTCCTAATAAAGGAGGACAATCCAGTATGGCATGACCTTTTGTTGCATGTAACTATGAATCCTGTCATTCAATGAGTCAAGTCAGGGGCTCATCATGGACCCCAGCAGGATGGGGTGGAAGGAATAGAATAGATCAAACAGGGGGTATTTAGTGGTTAGCAGAAGTGTTCTTCATTACCATACAGTGATGGACACAGGACATGGTAAATACTATCAAAATTTATGAAAGAGTATGTTCTAAAATGTAAACCAAAATGTAAACCATTGACCTTATTTAGTAGCTTTGTTTCACTATTTGTATATAAGTTATAACAATGCTACCATCCACATATAAAATGGTATTAATATGTGGGGGGAGAACAGGGGGAGGTTTTTTGGGTATATGAGAGTCTCCTGTATTCTGTGTGAGACTTTGCAGTGACCTTAAACTTCCTTGAAAACAAAATGAAATATAGTGACACAATGGGAAATTAGAGGGGGAAGGTGCCACGGTACAGATTGGACACCAGATATTACAGTGATGAAAGGCTAAAGGCCAAAAAAATTTTTTTTATTTTTCATTTTTTCAATATACCAATCTTTTAATTTTATTTTTTCTTTCTTTATTTAATTTTTATATATTTTCTCTTTTACATTTAAACTTATGATTATTACTTCATTTTCCTATTAAATGTATTCAGCTATTGTAATGGCTTCATCTTTGAAGAAGTTTTGGATCACAGAAGGGTTACAACTGGGGTTGGGGAGGATTGTTGGTGTGGGGTGTCAGATATGGGGAATGCATGGGAGGAAGTTCACTTGAGCATAAATTTAAGGTATATAAAAATGTTCAAATGTTCACTGGGCATTGTCACAGAGGATGGAGAATCACTCAATAAATGAGAGAATACAGAATTACCCTCCTGAATAGATCTGCCACATTCTCCAAGGGAGCAGCAAGAATTCTCAAAGTGCAGGGGCAGTGACTGCTGAGGGAGGACTGTTCACTGATGTCCCTTGATATTGATCATTAGTCTTGAGTCTTTGCTCTTGAAATTGAAATTTAGCCTATTGTTATGGGATGCCTGCGGATTGCATCCTGAAAGCCTCCTTTTTGCTCAAATGCGTCCTCTCTCTAAAGCAAACTCAACATATGAATGCATTACCTTACTCCCAGTGTGGGACATGACTCCCAGTGATGAGCCTCCCTGGCACCAAGGGATTGCTATGAAGCAACAACTGGCAATGTGAGTGGAAAAAGACCTTGAAAAAAAAAGGGTTAAAAGGAAAGACAAATATGTTTATATGACTAAGAGACTTCAAAATGAATTGGAAGGCCATCCCAGAGGTAATGCTTATGTGCATCTCAATAGGGTCTCATAGAATTCCAAAGTGGATATCACCCCAAATAGTGTGAGTCCTGAGGGCTCTGGAGACAAACAGGTCCTATGTCAGAGTGGATAGCTCCAAAGTTTGGTGCACTGCCAGTGGGCCCAATTTTGGAGTTAGTGCTCCTGAGAATGCCAAAGTTGGACTCAATTGTGTCTTCCCTGCACATGGCTTATTTTTCCCTTCTATTCTACTATACTTGGTCCTGGAGTTTGTAGGTGTATATCCAGAGACGAGAGTCTTTGGGCTGTCCATATGCCAGGTAGGCCTGGAACCTTGGTGGAGCAGCAAATCATATTCTACAGCTCATTGTACTCACTGAGGAGAGCTGGCGGGTAAATGATCATGGACAATGGCCATCCCCGGGGAATGGATAGAGTCTGCAGCTGTAGGCAGGATAATCCCATCAGTCTTCACTATGGTATAAAAAATGAAAGAAAATTTTAAAAGATACTTAGATTACATAAATGTTACATACAAAATATATTGATTCCTATATGCCCCAATCTCAACACCCCCCACAACCTTCCACCTAAACATCCTTTATTAGTGTGGCACATTCATTGCAATTAATAGCTGCATCCTGAGGCATTGCTATTGAGCATGGATGATAGTTCACATTGTATACACTCCTGCCCACACAGTTCTGAATGTTTGTGATGACTTAAAATGGCCTAGATCTGTCATTGCAATATCATTCAGGATGATTTCCAAGTCCCAAAAAGCCTCTGTATTACAACTGTTTTTCCCTCTCCCTCCTCCCAGGAGGTCCAGTGGTCATTGTCTCCACATTAATGTTGTAATTTCTTCCAAGTCTAGAATCACAATATGTTTATAGTAGAACATAATTAAATCCACTCTAGTCCATAGTTCTTTCTCTAATCCTGAGGATTCTGAGATGGTGATGTCCACTTCACCTTTAATTGAGAGGAGGCTTCAATCCCATACAGCCAATTGATGGGACTCTTTTGCTTGCAGGAGTTAGCTCTCTTGTTTCCTTGGTAGAGTGGTTTTCAATCCTCACAACCTTGTTACATGTCCAGGGTGAGTCCAAAGAAATGGAGAGGTGCTGCAACTCTGCTGAGGTTACAGTCCCAGATAACACATGGACAGCCCAAAGACTCCAGTCTCTGGATGTACACCTACAAATTTCATCACCATGTATAGGTTTAAATAGAAGGGACAGATGAGCCATTGTAGGGAAGCCATAATTGAGTCCAACTCTGTCACTCTCAGGAATACAGACTGCAAACTAGGGTCCACTGGCAAGACAGCAATCTTCAGAGTTATCTGCCCTGAACATAGGACCTGGGTGTCTCCAGAATCTTGAGGAGCCCCAGCATTTGGGCGGCATTGACTTTTGTAGTCTAGGATATTCTGCTGATATGTGCATAAGCATTAGCTCTGGGATGACCTCCTAACTCGTTTTGAAGTCTCTTAGCCATATAAACTCATTTTTCTTTACCTCTTCCTCCTTTTGTTTGAGGTCTTTTTCCCATTGCATTGGTAGTTGATGCTTGGTAGTAATTCCTTGGTGTCATGGAGGCTGATCCCCGGAAGTCATATCCCATGATTGGGGGAAGGTCCTGGATTTACATGCTGAGTTTGGCTTAGAACGAGGCCACATTTGAGCAAAAAGCATGCTCTCAGAAAGGCAAATCTTAGGCACCCCACAACACTTGGCTAAGTTTCAATTTCAAGAAAAGTCTCATAAGCATAGTCATCAATATCAAGGGCCCATTAATGGACCATCCTCCTTCATCATTAATTGCCCCTGCACTTGGGGGACAGTGGCTGCTCCATTAGAGAATCTGCCAGAACATACCAGGATGGGATTTCAATATTCTCTTGGTTATTTTGTGATTCTCCACCCACTGTGACAATATCCCGTGAATATCTGAACATATATTAATACATTACATATATGTGCAGGTGAACCTCCTCCCATGTATCTGCCATCAGTGACACCCCAGACCCATGATCCTTGCCTGCTCTAGTTGTAACCCTTCTGTTATCCAAAGCTTCTTCAAATATGAAGCCATTATAATAGCCAGATTCAATTCATAGGAAAATGAAACAGTAATTTTAAATATAAAATATAAAATGCATAAAAATTTTAAAAACAAAAAAAAATAAATTTTAAAGTTTGGGATATTAAAAAACAATGAAAAATATTTTAAAAGTTATTCTTTATTTTATATAAAATAAAAATTATTTTATCTTTCATCACTGTAATATCTGGTGCACTGTATGTACGGTGGCATTTTCTTCCATTTACTCCTCAGGGTCTTACATTTTTTCATTTTGTTTTCAAAGAAGTTTAAGGTCACAGTAAAATCACATACAGAATATAGGGGACCCTCATATTCCCAACATCCACCCCTTTTCCCCCTTCCCGTATTAATACCTTTTTATGTGGATGGTACCTTTGTTAGAACTGATATACAAATAGTGAAACATAGTTTCTAGCCATGGTCAATGGTTTACATTATGATTTACATTTTAGACCACACACTTTGATAAATTTTGTTGATATTCAAAATGGCCTATGTCCATCATTGAATGATTATATAGAACACTTGCATTGCCCCTAAATAGCCCCTGTTTGATCTATTCTATTCCTCCCTCCTTCTCCCCTTGGTTCCCATGGTGACCACCCGGCTTCACTCTTTGGATCACAAGATTCATAGTTACTTGCAACAACATTGAAGTCTTGACAAACTGGTTTGATCTCCCCTATTAAGAACTGTCCATGCTCTAAAGAGACTCATGCCATTCTGTTTGTGAACAAATCCATCCTCCCCAGAATTGGAGACCAAATCCTTCCTGCTCATTATCTGGGTCTCCACACATTGGTACAGCACTTTATGACAAAATGTTCACTCACACACTCCTTAGAAGCCTGCTCCAGGTGTGGTCTCTCCTGAGTGCTACTCAATCCAACACTCGAAACCAGTAACCCTTCCTTCTCATATTGCCATAAGAGCATTCCCAAATTGTACTTTCAACCACATACCCCAAAATCACCTGTTCACCAGGTCTGTCTCCAAATCTTCCCCCCAGTTTCCTGGACCTTCCAACCCATTATGTGCAATCTATCCACGTGTCATACCTGCACCAGTCAACCCAATAATATGACTAACCTCGTGTTGTATCCCTTCAATGTACAAGTATACACTTACACCTTGTGATAGAATTATGTCTGAATGGGCATTGGCTCACAAACTTTTTGGCCTTTCTATTTCTTGTAAACCTATCTTCCAGACAATAGCTCTCTGAATCTGCTCAATTTTTAAAATTCATATCAGTGAGGTCATGCAATGTTCATCCTTCAAAGCCTGGCTTGCTACACTCAACATAAGTTCTTCAAGATTCATCCATGTTATGCCATCTGTTAGTACTGTATTTATTCTTACAGTTGAGTAATATTCCATTGTATATAACATTACATACATTATCCATTCATCTGTTGGGCATTTCGGTTGATTATAACTTTTGCAATAGTGAATAATGCCACTATAAACATGCATGTATATATATTTGTTCTGGTCTTTGCTTTCAATATTTCTGCATATATACCCAGCATTGAAATTGGTGGATCATAAGGAAGTTCTATAGTTAATTTTTTGAGGAACTGCTAAACTCTCCTCTACAATGGCTGGATCATTCTACATTCCCACCAGCAGTGGATGAGGGTTCCCATTCCTCTACATCCTCTCCAACACATATAGTCCTCATTTTTTTAATAGCCTCCAGACTAATGGATATAAGATGGTATCTCATTGTAGTTTTGATTTGCATTTCCCTAGTAGCTAGCGCTATTGAGCATCTTTTCATGTGATTTTTAGCCATTTGTATTTCTTCCTTAGAGAAGTGTCTTTCCAAGATGCTTGAACATTTTACAAATGGGGAATGTCATTTTATTTTTGAGCTGTAGGATTTCTTTATACATGCTGGCTATTAGGCTCCTATCAGATATATGTTTCCCAAATATTTTCTCCCATTCAGTAGGCAGCCTTTTTACTTTCTTGATTACATCTTTTGAGGTGCAAAAGTTTTTAATTTTGAGGATATCTGAATTATCTATTTTGACTTTCACTGCTCATTCTTTGGGCGTGAAGTTTATAAAACCATTTCCTGTTCCACGGAACTGTAGATGCTTCCCTACATTATCCTCCAAGGTCTTTATGGTCTTGGCTCTTATATTTACATCTTTGATCCATCTTGAGTTGATTTTTGAATAAGGTGTGAGATGGTGATCCTCTCTCCTTAGTTTGGATATGGATATCCAGTTCTCCAAGCACCATTTGTTGAAAAGGCCATTCTCTCCCAGGTGAGCAGGCTTGGTGGCCTTGTCAAACATCAGATGACTGTATATGTGAGCATCTATTCAGAACTCTCACATCTATTCCATTGGCCGGTATCCCTATCTTTGTGCCAGTACCACGCAATTTTTACGACTGTAGCTTGGCAGTTTTGATGACTGTAGCTTAAAAAGACTTCATTAAGTCTTATTTGGCCCCCCTTCTAAATTTTAGCAATATTACCATTATCCTTCTTCCTATCTCACATCTTTTGATTCCTCCAGACCTAATTTTTTGCCTTCAAGGGAACATAGAAAGAAGCAAGGAAATAAAATAGGAAGAAAAATTATCAAAGAGAAAACTTTACACACACACAGAACCACCAGTTAAATAAAACTCTACAGCAGAGAGAGAAGCTAATCAAATGAATAAATCCATCAAGATAAAATGATGATTAGAGGGCAACAAAAAATTACAAACCACACTGAGAAACAGGAAAACATGGACCAACCCAATGAACAAACTAAAAACCAGGAACTGAAGCAGATCATTGAACAACCAATCGAAGCTCTCTAAATAAATATTATGAACCAACTTAAAGAAGTGAAGGAAGACATTAAGAATATAAAGAAGACACTTGGAGAACATACTGAAGAAAGTGTAAACACTCCCAAAAAGAAAATCAATATGATGGTGACCAATGGCACAACATAAGAAATAAAAAAGATGCTGGATTCACATAGCAGCAGAATTGAACAGGCAGAAGAAAGAATTAGCGTTGTGGAAGACAATACATCTGAAATTAAACAGATAGAGGAACAAATAGACAAAAAGATAGAAAAAACCCAGCAGGGATTCAGGGAATTAACCGACAACAAAAAACCCTCAAACATACACATTATGGGCATCCCAGAAGGAGAAGAGAAGGGAAAGGGAACATTAGGAGTGTTGAAGGAAATAATGGCTGAAAACTTCCCAACCCTATTGAGAGAGATGGATGTGCAGATCCATGAAGTAAAGCACACACCAAACAGTATAAATCCCAAAAGGCAAATTCCAAGATATATACTTGTCAAAATGTCCAATGCCCAAGACAAAGAGAAATTACTCAAGGCAGCAAGAGAAAAGAGAACCATCACATACAAGGGAAACACAATAAGATTAAGTGCTGATTTCTCAGCTGAAACCATGGAGGCAAGAAGACAGTGGTATGACATAGTCAAAATACTAAAAGAAAAAAACTTCCAAACACGAATTCTCTACCCAGCAAAACTGGTATTCAAAAACGATGGAGAGTTTAAAATATTCACAGATAAACAGAAATTAAGAGAGCATGTCAATAAGAAACCTGCAGTTCAAGAAACACTGAAGGAAGTTCTACAAGTTGAAAGGAAAAAACAAGGGAGAGAGAGTTGGAGGCGAGTTTAAAAGCAACTAACAAAAGGAAAAATAAAAACAAAACAACATATGACATATATTTATCCAAAGAAAAATGGCTGAAGTAAGAAATTCATTATGAATAATAACACTGAATGTTAATGGACTAAATTCACCTATCAAGAGACACAGATTGGCAGAATGGTTTAGGAAATATGATCCATCTATATGATGTCTACGAGAAACTCACCTTCGACCCAGGGATTCAAGGAGGCTTAAAGTGAATAGCTGGAAAATCATTTTACAAGCTAACAATAGCCAAAAACGGGCAGGAGTAGCTATTCTAATATCAGACAAAATAGACTTTAAATGCAAAACTATCATAAGAGACAAAGATGAACACTATATATTAGTAAAAGGGGTAATCACTCAAAAAGAGAGAACAATCATAAACACTTATGCACCTAATCGGGGTGCCTCAAAATACATGAAGCAAACCCTGGAAAAACTAAGTGGAGAAATGAATGCCTCTACAATTATAGCAGGGGACTTTAACACACCATTATCATCATTAGACAGAACATGCAGACAGAGAATCACTAAAGAAACAAAGGCTCTCAACAATACATTAGAGGACCTCCACTTAATAGACATATACAGAACACTCCACCTAAATACAGCAGGATTTACATTCTTCTCAAGTGCGCATGGAACATGCTCAAAGATAGACCACATGCTAGGCCACAGAACAACTCTCAATGAATTCAGAAAGATTGAGATTATGCAAAGTAATTTCTCTGACCACAAGGGAATGAAATTGGAAATCACCAAGGGCCAGAGAAAAAAGTTAGGCACAAGGATATGGAAGTTAAACAAGACACTCTTAGACAAACAGTGGGTCAAGGAGGAAATCTCAGAAGAAATCAGCAACTACCTTGAAACTAATGAAAATGACAACAAAACATAAAAAAACCTATGGAATGCATCAAAAGCAGTCCTGAGAGGGAAGTTCATAGCCATAAATTCATATATTAAAAAAGAAGAAAGAGCTAAAATTGAAGACCTAACTGCACACTTGGAGGAATTGGAAAAACAACAACAAACTAAACCAAAAGGAAGTAGAAAGAAGGAAATAACAAAGATTCGAGCAGAACTAAACAAAATAGAGAAGAAAGCACTAGAAACAATAAACAAAACCAAAAGATGGTTCTTCGAGAATATCAATAAAATTGACAAAACCTTAGGCAGACTAACAAAGAAAAAGACAGAAAGATTCAAATACACAAAATAAGGAATGAGCAAGGGGATATCACTACTGACCCCACCGAAATAAAGAGTATCATGGGAGGATACTTTGAAAAATTATACGCTGACAAGAATGATAATTTAGAGGAAATGGACAAGTTTCTAGAAACTCACATACAGCCTACATTGATGAAAGAAGAAATTGATGAACTCAACGGTCCAATTACAAGTAAAGAAATAGACTCAGTCATCAAAAACCTACCAACTAAGAAGATCCCAGGACCAGATGGCTTCACAGCTGAATTCTACCAAACACTCCGGAAACAGCTAAAATCAATTCTGCTTAAGCTCTTCCAAAAAAAGAAGTAGAAGGAATATTGCCTAACTCATTCTATGATGCTAATATTACCTTAATACCAAAACCAAACAAAGATACCACAAGAAAGGAAAATTACAGACCAATTTCTCTAATGAACCTAGATGTTAAAATTCTCAACAAAATACTTGCAAAACGCATTCAACAACATATCAAAAGGATTATACACCATGACCAAGAGGGTTTCCTCCCGGGTGTGCAAGGTTGGTTCAATATAAGAAAACCAATCAATGTAATACACCACATAAACAGATTGAAATAAAAAAATCACATGATCATCTCTATAGATGCAGAGAAAGCATTCGTCAAAATACAGCACACTTTCCTGATAAAATTACTACAAAAGATAGGAATAGAAGGAAACTTACAGAATATGATAAAGGGTATATATCAAAAACCGAAAGCCAACATCCTTTTCAATGGTGAAATCCTAAAAGTCTTCCCTCTGAGATCAGGAACAAGACAAGGATGCCCTCTATCACCACTCCTATTTAACATTGTCTTAGAAGTACTTGCCGGAGCACTTAGGCAAGAACAGGACATAAAAGGAATCCAGATTGCAAAGGAAGTGGTGAAAATTTCATTATTTGTAGACGACATGGTCTTATATATAGAAAGCCCTGAAAAACTACAACAAAGCTTCTAGAACTTATAAATGACTTCAATAATGTTGCAGTCTACAAGATCAATGTTCAAATATCAGTAGCATTTCTGTACACCAATAACAAGCAATCTGAGGAGGAAATCAAGAAAAAAATACCATTTACAATAGTAACTAAAAGAATTAAATACCTTGGAATACATTTAACTAAAGATGTAAAGGACTTATATACAGAAAACTACACAACACTGTTAAAGGAAATCAAAGAATACTTGAATAAATGGAAAAATATTCCCTGTTCATGGATAGGAAGACTAAACGTCATCAAGAGGTCTATCCTACCCAAACTAATCTATAAATTTAATGCAATTCCAATAAAAATCAACACTGTATTTTTTAAGAAACTGGAAAAAACTAACCACAAAATATATTTGGAGAGGTAAGAGGCCCCAAATTGCCAAAGACATATTGAAAAAGAAAAATGAAGTTGGAGGTATCACATTATCGTACTTTAAATCATACTTCAAAGCTACAGTGATCAAAAACGCATGGTATTGGGACAAGGATAGACCTAATGACCAATGGAACGGAATTGAGAGTTCTGATATAGATCCTCACATATACAGTCATCTGATATTCGACAATGCCACCAAGCCCACTTAATTGGGAGAGAATGGCCTCTTTAACAAATGGTGCTTGGAGAACTGGACATCCATATCCAAAAGAATGAGAGAAGAATACCATCTCACACCTTATACAAAAATCAACTCCAGATGGATCAAAGATCTAAGTATTAGAGCCAAAACCAAAAAGATCTTCTAAGATTATGTAGGGTAGCATCTACAGGACCTAGTAATAGGAAATGGTTTCATGACCTTCACAGCCAAAGCACGAGCAGCAAGAGAAAAAAATAGATAAATGGGATTTTATCAAATTAAAAACTTCTGCACCTCAAAGGATGTTATTAAGAAAACAAAAAGGAAGCCTACCCAGTGGGAGAAAATATTTGGCCATCATATATCTGATAGGAGCCTTATATCCTGCATATATAAAGAAATCCTACATCTCGAAAATAAAAAGACAAACAACCCATTTAAGAAATGGGCAAGTGACCTGAAAAGATACTTCTCTAAGGAAGAAATACAAATGGCTAAAAAGCAAAAGAAAAAATGCTCGACATCGCTAGCTATTAGGGAAATACAAATCAAAACCACAATGAGATACAATCTTACACCCATCAGAATGGCAGCCATTAAAAAAACAGCAGAATATAAATGTTGGAGATGATGTGGAGGAACAGGAACACTCATCCACTGCTGGTTGGATGGTGGAATGGTCCAGCCACTGTGGAGAGCAGTTTGCCGATTCCTCAGAAAACTAACAATAGATCTTCCATATGATTCAGCAATTCCACTTCTGGGTATATACCCAGAAGAACTGAAAGCAAAGACACGAACAAATATATGCACACCAATGTTCAAAGCGGCATTGTTCACAATTGCCAAAAGTTGGAATCAGCCACGGTGCCCATCAACAGATAAATGGATAAGCAAAATGTGGCACATACATACAATCGAATATTACTCAGCTGTTAGAAGGAATAACGTGCTAACACGTGGAATAACATGGATGAATCTTGAAGACCTTATGTTGAGTGAAGCAAGCCAGGAATTGAAGAACAGTTTATGACCGCATTGATTTGAATTGAGGTAAGATAACAGTTTCTGAGAACCACTGACTGAATGATACGCTAACAAGGAAGAAAGAGAGAAGGGTAGGCTGTGAGTCATCACCCATATGGACATTATCTCTGGTAAACTGAAAGAGTATAGTTACATATTGTAGGATAGGACACGTGGGTAGAGATTATACTGGCTTCAGTGGTGCAAGATTAACAGGTGGGTAGATAGGAAGGACAGGTTATAATAACCAGGCATGTAAATATGAATCTTGTCATCCCATGAGCAAAGACAGGGAAGAGTCATATGCCCCAGGGAGTGGGGAGAAAGGAAGAGTAAAGATCAAATGTTGTATGTAGTGGTCATGGGAAATATTCTTAATTACCTTATATAAATGGACACAGGACATGAAAATTATCATCAAAAATTATTAAACGGTGCAGTCTAAATTGTAAACTATACTGTAAACCACTGAAAATGTTTACTTGCTTTATTTTACTATCTGTATAACTGTTATAACAATGATAACATCCATAAAAAAAAGGTTTTAATATGGGATTGTGTAGGGGGTGGGAGGTTGTGTATGTGGGAGTCTCTAGTATTCCGTGTGTGACTTTGCTGTGACCTAAAACTTCTTTGAAAATTAAATTGAAATTCGGGAGACACTGGGGAATGATGGGGGAAGGTTTCACGATACACTGGACATCCAATATTACAG
The DNA here is from genome assembly GCA_029593785.1 of Cabassous unicinctus. Taxonomy (NCBI): domain Eukaryota; kingdom Metazoa; phylum Chordata; class Mammalia; order Cingulata; family Chlamyphoridae; genus Cabassous; species Cabassous unicinctus. The sequence continues at coordinate 18,835 of JAQZBX010034244.1, forward strand.
TAATAAAAGGAAAAAAGAATAATTTCTTTTAAAAAAAGGATTTTGTTTTTTATCCCCATTTATTCAAATGACCCATCCGCTAATAATATTCTATTATTAGTTTTGTTTCCTTTTTTTTTCTGAATCTCCTTGTACTTATCTCTTGCATTTAAAATTATCATTATTATTTCTTTTTCCTATTAATTGTATTTTGTTATTATATTGGCTTCATATTCAAGGAAGATTTGGATCACAGAAAGGTTCCAAAGGGGGCTACAGAGAATCATTTAATGGGGGGTGTCTGAGTGGGGGATTCATGGGAGTAAATCCATCTGAATATATATGAAAGATATATAAAATTGTTCAAATGATCAAGGGATGGGGCATGGTCACGGTGGGTAGACAATTACTCAATTAATTGGGAATCTGAATTCCCAGCCTGGAGAGCTCTGCTACATTCGCCAAGGGAGCAGCAACCGTCCCCTGAGTGCAGAGGCAGTATCTGGCAAAAGAGGATGGCCCACTGATGGGTTCTTGTTATTGAGGATTAGCCTTATGAGTATTTGCTCTTCTAATTGAAACTTAGCCTACTGTTATGGGGTGCCTAAGGGTTACCACCTGAGAGCCTCCTTGTTGCTCAAATGTGGCCTCTCTCTAAGCCAAACTCAGCATTTGAATGCATTACATTCCCCCCAACGTGGGATATCACTCCCAGGAATGAGCCTCCCTGGCAACGAGGGATTAATACCAAGTGCCAACTGGCAACATGATCGGAAAAAGACCTTGAATAAAAGCGGAGAAGGTAAAGAGAAATGATTTCATGTGGCTAAGGGACTTCAAAGAGAGTTGGGAGGTCATCCCAGAAGTAATACCTATGCATACCTCAGTAGGATCTCATACAGCACCAAAGTGGATATCACCTCACACTGCGGGACCCCTGACGTCTCTGGTGACACCCAGGTCCTATACAAGTGGGAATAGCCCCAGGGATTGATGCCTAATTAGTGGGCTCTTCATTGGCATCTGTGTTCCTGAGTGTGACAGAGTTGGACTCAAATAAGTCATCCCTGCACAAGGTCCATCAGTCCCTTCCACTCAAACCTATATGTGATGCAGGAGTTTTAGGTGTACTTCCAGAGACTGTATCCTCTGGCCCACCTATGTGCCTGGAATCTTGGTGGAGCTGCAACTCCTACCCTACAGCTCAATGGACTCATCCAAGTAAGCTGGCGAGGAGATAACGATGGGCAACAGCCATCCCAGGGAATGGAGAGGGCCTGCAGCTGAGGCAAGATAATCCCATCCACTATATCCATGGAATATAATCCCTCTCTCACTTGGAGGTGGAGTGGACATCACCTTCCAAATCCTCTCAGGATTGGGGGAGGAGTTGTGGACTAGAGTGGACTTGGTGATGTTCTGTTGTAGACATATTGTGATTCAAGCAATGGAAGAAATTGTAACAGTGATGTGGAGCCAGTGGTCACTGTACATTTTTGGGGCAGGGAGAGGAGGGGCAGTTGAAATACTGGGCTTTATTGGGACTTTGGGGGTTGTCCTGAGTGGTGAAGCGGCGACGGATGTAAGCCGTTTTCCATCAGAATATACCTTGCAGAACTGTGTGTGAGAGAGTATGGTCTGTTATGTGAACTGTGGTCTGTGCTCGGTGGCAAGGCCCCAGGATGTATATATCCATTGCGGGTGTTGAACCATATGGATGAGGAATGGTGGTGTGGGATTTGGTTGGAGGTGTGGGTGGTGGGGAACATGGGAATCCCTGTATTTTCTGAGTAATATTTAGATAATCTAAGCACCTTAAAAATATATATATATATATAACAAATAACATTTATGTAAACAAATGCACATATATGCATATGTATTTATATATCATTTTACAAATATTGGTATGTATTGTGAAAATTTTGATTTTTACCCACAAAAAAAAATAAATAAATAAATAAATAAAAATTCTCATTAAAAAAAATAAAGCATGAAAAAATAAATGTAAAAAAATAAATAAAATCATATAATGTGTTTCCCCCAATTCCATTTTTCTTCTTAATTATGCCTTTGGCAATTCAGGACCACTGAAACTTCCAAATAAATTTTGTAGTTAGTTTTTCCAATTGAATAAAAAATGTTGTGTTGATTTTCATTGGGGATTGCATTTAATCTGCCGATTAGTTTGGGTAGGATAGGCATCCTAATGATGTTTAGTCTTCCTATCCATGAACAAAGAATAGTCTTCCATTTCTTTAAGTCTTCTTTGGCTTCCTTTAATACTGCTGTGTGGTTTTCTGTGTATAAGTCATTTACATCTTTAGTAAAGTTTATTCCTAGGTATTTGATTCTTTTTAATACTATTACAAATGGTATCTTTTCTTGATTTCCTCCTTAGATTGTTCATTATTGGTATACAGAAATGATACAGATTTTTTAGGATTGATTTCATAGCCTACAATTTTACTGAACTCCTTAATAAGTTCTAGAAATTTTGTTGTAGATTTCTCAGGGTTTTCTATGTATAAGATCATGTCATCTGCAAATAATGAAATTTTTCTTTCTTCCTTTTCAATTTGGATGCCTTTTATATCTTTTTCTTGCCTCAGTGCTCAGGCAAATACATTTAAGACAATGTTAAATAGGAGCAGTGAAAGTGGGCATCCTTGTTTTTTTCCTGATCTTAGAGGGAAAGATTTAAGGATTTGACCATGATATATGATGTTAGCTGTGGGTTTTTCATATATACACTTTATCATGTTCAGAAAGTTTCCTTCTATTTCTATCCTTTGCAGTGTTTTTTATCAGGAAAGGGCGCTGTATTTTGTTGAATACTTTTCTGCATCGATAGAGATGATCATGTGATTTTTTTCTTTTGATCTGTATTTGTCATGTAGTACATTGATTTTCATACATTGAACCATCCTTTTATGCCGGATGAAACCCACTTGGTCATGGTGTATAACACATTTTATATGTTGTTTAATGCAATTAGCAAATATTTTATTGAGGATTTTAATATCTGGTTTCATTAGGGAGATTGGTCTATAATTTTCCTTTCTTGTGGAGTCTTTGACTTTGGTATTAGGGTAACGTTGACATCATAGAATGAATTAGGCAATGTTCCTTCTACTTCTATTTTGTGGAAGTTTTTAAGCAGGATTGGTGTTAGCTCTGTCCAGATTGTTTTGTAGAATTCACCTGTGAAACTGTCATGTCCTGGACCCTTCTTAGTTAGAAGGTTTTTGTTAACGTCTTGTAATTGGTCTGTTAAGTTCATAAATTTCTTCTTTCATCAATGTAGGCTGCTTGTGAGTTTCTAGGAATTTGTCCATGTCCTCTAAATTATCCTTTTGATGGCATATAATTTTTCAAAATATCCTCTTATGATACGCTTTATTTCTGTGGAATCAGTGGAGGTATCCCCTTCCTCATTTTTTATTTTGTGTATTTGCATATTCTATTTTTCTTTGTTAGTCTGTCTAAGGGTTTGTCAATTTTATTGATTTTCTTGAGGAATCAGCTTTTGATTTTTTTTATTTTTTCTAGGGCTTTCTTTTAGTTCTTCTGTAATATTTGTTATTTTCTTCTTTGTACTTCCTTTGGGGTTAGTTTGCTGCTCTTTTTCTAAAACCTCCAGGTATGCAGTTAGGTCTTTGATTTTATCTCATTCTTGTTTTTTGAAGTATGCATTTATTGCTATGAATTTCTCTCTCAGTACAGCTTTTGCTGCATCCCATTGATTTTGATATGTTTTGTTGTCATTTACATTCATGTCAAAATACTTACTGATACCTTTTGTGATTTCCTCCTAGACCCACTTTTTCTCTAAGAATGTGTTGTTTTACTTCCATATCTTTGTGCCTATTCTGTTTCTCTGGCCATTACTGATTTCTCATTTCATTCCTTTCTGGCCAGAGAAACTACTTTGTATAATCTCAATCTTTATGAAATCAATGAGATTTTTTTCTGTGGCCTAGCAGTGTTCTATCTTGTAGTATGATCCAAATGCACTCAAGAAGAATGTTTATCCCAATGTATTTGCGTGTAGTTTTCTGTGTAAGTCTTATAGATCCAGATACCCTAATGTATTAATCAAAGTCTGTGTTTCCTTATTGATTATTTTTTGAGATGTTCTATCAGTGATAATGGTGTATTAAATTCTCCCACTATAATTGTAGAAGCATCTACTTCTTCACTTACTTTTTCTTATTTCCCTCATATATTTTGTGGCACCCCAGTTGGGTGAATAAATGTTTATGATTGTTCTTTCTTCTTGAACGATTAAAATTTTTACCAATATATAGTGTCTGTCTTTGTCTCTCATAATAATTTTGCACTTAATTTCTATATGGTCCAATATTAGGATATCTACTCCTGCCATTTTTTTGTTTCCTTGTAAGATTGTTTTTGAACCATTCACTTTCAGCCTTCCAGAATCCCTGGGTCTAAGGTAGGTTTCTTGTAGAAAACATATAGATGGATCATATTTCCTTAGTCATTCTGCCAATCTGTGTCTCATGACTGGTGGGTTTAATCCTATAACATTCAGAGTTATTATATTCAAGGAATTGCATTATTCATATTTTCTTTGGGTTTATGTTTGTCATATATTGTTTTTGTTTCACTTTTTGGCTTTTTAGTTGTTCTTACACTCTCCGCTCACTCTCTGTCTCCTGTTTTTTACTTTCAACCTGCAGAACTCCCTTTCATATTTTTTGAAGGACAGGTTTCTTATTGGCATACTCTCTTAATTCCTGTTTATCTGTGAATGTTTTGAACTCTATAACATTTTTGAATGGCAGCTTGGCTGGATAGAGAATACTTGCCTTGAATTTGTTTTTTTCTTTTAGTACCTTAACTATGTTACAACACTGCCTTCTTGCCTCTGTGGTTTCAGTTGAGAAACCAGCACTTAATCTTTTTGATCTTACCTTGTATGTGATGGTTCTCTTTTCTCTTACTCTTTTCAGTATTATCTCTTTTTCTTCAGCATTATACAGTTTGATGCCTATATATCTTGGACTAAGTATGTTGGGGTTTATACTGACTGGGGTGCTCTGTGTTTTCTGCACATGTATATCCATCTCCGTCAATGGGTTTGGGAAATTTTCAGCCATTTTTTCCTCCTACACTCCTTCTGTTCCATTTCCCTTATTTTCTCTCTCTGGGATGCCTATAATGCATATGTTTGTGCCATTTGTGTTGTCATTCAAACCCCTAAGTCCTTGCTAGATTTTGTCTAACTTTTTATTTATCTGTTCTGCTATCTGTTTGATTTCAGATGTATTGTCTACCACAACACTAATTCTTTCCTCAGCCTATTCAAATATGCTATTATGTGCTTCCAGTGTATTTTTTATTTCTTGGATTGTGCCATTCATCAACGTGATATCCATTATCATTTTATGTATGTTTACCATTTCTTCACTATGTTCTCCCAGTGTCTTCTTAATATCCTTAATCTCTTCTTTCACTTCTTAAAGTTGGTCCATGATATTTCTTTGGACAGCTCCTATTAGTTGTTCAATGGTCTGCATCTCTTCTTGGTTTCCAATTTGTTCAATGGACTGGACCATGTCTTCCTGTTTCAAAGTATAGTTTGCAAGGGTTTGTGGCCATCTGTTCATCTTTTTATCTTGATGGGTTTATTCAGTTGATTAGCATCTCTCTTTACTCCTGTGTTTTATTTAATTACTGTGTTTGTGTGTGTGTTAAGTTTTGTCTTTGACACTTTTTCTTCTTTTTCTATTTCATTTCTCTTTTCTGTGTTATGATTACATGTTTTGGCTTCTTTGTGTCTGCAACCCTGACTGTTCTGGGAGTTTGTAAGCAGTGTCCTGTTTTGCTTTGCACAAATCAGGTCCCAACAGCAGCCTCTGGATATTTCTTTTTTGTTTGATTGAGAGCTAAGATTTATGACTACTCCATAAACCATGTTCCAAAATCCCACAGAAGGGTTTTTGTTCCTGAAAGTTTTAGTTAAGGAAAGAGTCCTGAGGTGCAAGGTGTGCCTGCAGACTCAGTTACCTACATGAAATAAGCAGGTTTAGGAAACTGCTAGGACTAATAATAACAGAAAGCTTGAGAGATTGATGAGAAATTCAATTCTACAATAATTACTAAGCATACATTTTATAAAAGTCCTATCCAAAGAAGAATTATTTATACACATTAAATAATTTGAAGAAAGTCATTCTGAATTATGGCATATGTATTGGACTGGACACAGTTTGTCTGAATTCAATGT
>JAQZBX010034245.1:0-25056 GCA_029593785.1 Cabassous unicinctus
GGTTGACCAAAAAAAAAAAAAATCATGCAAAAGATACAAAGAGTTCTGATATACATTATTAGCACCTAGCATTAGTGTGGTACATTTGTTACTATTGATAGAAGAATATTATTTTAATTGTACTGTTAACTATACTCCATGGTTTATATTAGGGTTCACTGTGTTATACAGTCCTATATTTTGTTTTGTTTGTTTTTTAATTTATTCTAGTAACATATACAACTTGAAATTTTAATGTTCTATTTGGGAGAAACTTGAATTGGTTGTGTGTCAGGTGGTAGTGATGTATGATGTTAGTATGATGTTAATTTCCTCATCCCTAAGGTGGTATTACAGTTGTGTAGGATAAGGTCCTTTGTAGGAAAGACAATGAAGTTTTGGGATGATTGCACGTCATGTCAGGAACTTATGCTCAAATTTCTGTTGGGGGGAGGAGCATGTCCTTCCTACTCTTGTAACTTTTCTGTTACTTTGAAATTATTTCAAAAGAAAAAAAGTTCATTTTAAAAATTACACTGGCCTCATAAAATAAGCTATGCAGTTTTCACTGTTGTCTATATTCTGGAGCAATTTACGTAATAGAGGAATTAGCCATTCCTTGAAAGTTTAGGAATCCAACTCTAAAATCATTTGGGCCTGAGTATTTTAGGGGAGGTGAAATCTTTGATTTCCATTTCAATTCTTTCATGCCCACAGGTCTGGTTAAGTTTTCTATTTCTTTCATGAATTTGGTCATTTTATGTTTTTCTAGCAATTTATTCACTTCTCCTAGGTTTTCAAATTGATTAATATATAATTTTAATAATATAAGCATATTATTTTTAATCCATGTCTGTGATCATTCCCTCTTTTATTCTGTATTTTCATTTGTTCTTGACAAGTCTTTCCGGAAGACTGTCTAAATTGTTAATTGTCAACAAGAACCACCTTTTGTATTTGTTATTCTCTGTTGTTTTTGCCTATTGTAATTATTCTTCATTTCCTATCTCTTTCCTTATATTTATTCTTTCTTTCTTTTTTGTTTCTTTGAATTTGTTCTAATACTTATTTTCAACTTTTTGAGTTCAGTGTTTGCCTTGTTTATTTTTAACCTGTTTGGTTTCTTAATAAATGTACTTAAGCTATGAATCTCCCTTTAGGTACTTCTTTAGTTGTATCCCCTAAGTTTCCATGGTATAACTTCCTTACCATTCACATCTAAGTTTTTTTCTAATTCCTACTGAGATTTTTTTTTGTCACTGTGAGTCAAAGTTAATTTTTTTAAATTTCCAAATATGTGAATGTATTCCATCATTTTTTGGATATGCATTTCTAACTTAATTGCATTAATTGCATTGTAGTCAGAGAATGTGGTCTCTATAATACCAATTACTTGAAATTTATAGACACTAGCTTTATTGCCTAGTACCTGGTCATTTGAAAAATATATTCCATTTTGAAAAAAAATTGGATTCAATGTTCTGTATATGTCCTTTAGATCAAGTTTGCTCATCATGTTCAAGTGTTTGATATCCTTACTGATGTTTTTATCAGCTTTATCAGTTACAGAAAGTGGTGATTTTTGTCAACTTCTTCTAAATCTGCCAAGTTTTCCTTAATATATTTTAATCCATAAAGTTTGTAGACGATGTAGAGGTTTAGAATTTCCTCCTAATGAATATACCGTTGTTTAAAATATGTTATAACCTTCTTCATGTCCAGAAAATGTTGCCTTAAAGTCTATATTGTCTGATACTGATTTAGCCATGCCAACTTTCATTTGGCTGGTATTTGCCTTGGTGTATCTTTTTCTATGATTTTACCCACTTTTATCTCCTTACGGTTTAGAAGTGCGTCTGTTGGAAATAGCCGGTAGCTCGTTTATTTCCTGAGGTGCTGTTTGTGTACTCCATGTTCTCTGCTTACTCACTCTTAGAAGGCTGTTTTTACATTTTGTCCATTGAAATGATTGTGATTTCTGATATTTTGTGATTCATTCCTTACATTTTAATTTCCTATTTTTGCTATTTTTCCTAGGTTTTCCCATTAATATCTACTTTTGAATTGATTGAAATTTTTGCTCCCACCACAAATTCCTTTTCTTCTCCACTACTTGGGAAATTACTCACTCTGGTACTGTTCTCTTGGTGGTAGACTACAATTTTTAATACTTATTTAATAGAAAACTTCTAAAGTTAATCAACAGCCTTACCCTCCTCTTGAACAATACAAGGGTCTTAGGCATTTTAACTTCAATGACATGCCTTCCACCCCACCACCACCACCCCCTGTAACATACATGCACATTTTACCTAAGATCTGCTGGGAGGAGTTTCTGTGGACAGCAGCTCATCAGCCATATGCTCCTTATACTGCACCTAACTAATTGGGACTCATCCTTCATTTCTCAGATTAAATGACAGTTTCTCTGAGAACCTTTCCTAGAGTCTGGACAATTAGTCTTCAAACAATACTCTTAGATGCTCAAAGATATCACAAGGGTTTTGTCTTAGTTGGCCAAAGGGCTCCAATGCAACATACCAGAAACATGTTGGCTTTTATAAAGGGGATTTATTTGAGGTAAGATGTTACAGTTCTGAGACCATGAAATGTCCAAAACAAGGCACCATCAGAGATGATTTCTCACCAAAGTCAGCTACTGTTGGTCCTGGAGTCCTGCCACATGGCAATCAGGAAGGAGGGTGGGTCTGCCGGTTTCTGTTTTCTTCTTGAAGTCAGCTACGGCTGACTAATGTATTTGGGAGTTTGGGGGCATTAGATTGGTAATTTACTCACATAGTTCTGGGGGAAAAAAATTCTTTTCATTGTACTCACCAACTTGTCTCTATTTGTAATTACGTAAAAAATAAAAATTTAAATAAAAAATGGCTCCAGTTGATAATTCAGAATTCTTCATATGCTTGAGTCTCCAGAGTCTCTCCATTCTAAGGTAGGTGAAGCTGTCACTGTACTACAAGCCCACCAAGCCAAAGAGGCTGCCCAAAAAGCCGTTAACAGTGCCACTGGTGTTCCAACTGTTTAAAATTGATCAGGGACCACAAAAAGAAAGTGTGGTTCACCGAAGAAAAATATCTAAACATTGACAAAGTTAAATATTGTGGAAAGAAACATTGCAAAATATAAAATAAATTTAAAAAAGGAAAGGAAACTTTGAACCTTATGTACCAAGCAAATGCCAGGTCTAGTAAACATAATGCTAGTCCTAGATTACTTATTGATTTAAAAAAAAAAAACTAAAAAAAATAGTAAAATATAAAAACAAACTAATGTTTTATAGACCCTGGGAAAAGGAATTTTCAGCAAAGTACAAAAATTTAAAGCATGCCTTTCTTTGATTTTGTAATTCTTTACTATGGAATAGCTCAGGATGTCACTTCTGTTTTAGATAACAGAATTGATAACTGAGCAAAGAAATGTAATTTGGATTATAAAATTCTTGCTTTAATAAAAATTCCTTAAATGGTGAAAAAGTTGACTCAATCCATCTCTAATAATTTCTAGTAAAATTTCTATTAAAAATGTTTCTGGAACTAAGAGCTAGTATTGGTCAAATACCAATTTGACCCAATGTTCTGTGACTTTGAGTAAATTACGTAATCTCTCTGGCCATTAGAATCTTTATTTTTTTTAATAGAGATAATATAATACATAACTCATAAGTTTGTTGGGAACTGCAAAGAACAGTACTTGGCCAATTTCAGGTGCTGTGTATGTGGTAGCTATTAAAATCATGATCATTATTAAAAATCTTATCAATTGCACAGAGTAATGATGTGATGATTATTCAATTGAGAAGGAATTTCCTTTCAGTTTATATGTTGAAAAACCGGGGACATTTGATCTTTATACTCTCCTACAATCTAAATTTTGCTGATTGCACAACCATAGTGCAGGTCAATAAGGTTCAGTGTCTTCTGTTTTCCTGCACATTGTTCTGGATCCAAAGGCTCGATCAGGCTTAGGTTGAATCCCTTTGGTAAGACTAGGAATGATTTGTTCTTTCATTATTAGGAACGTAATGTTTTTCGTTGGTCTTGCTTTGTGATGTCAGTAACTGCTGATGTCCCATGTCTGAATCCATTAATTCATTGGGGGTTGCAGAATGGTGATATTCTAATTCTCTCATTTCCTTTTCATATTTCAGCTGGAATAATTATTTCCCTCAACTATTATTTGGTTGCCCAGTGAAACCATCCATATAGGAAAGGCAGGTTAAATGCTTTACTGTTTCCCTTTATTTACCAGTTTTCAAGAAATGAATTGGTTCTCTATCATCCTCCAAAAGTGACCAGTTATTTTTATTTTTAACTATCGTGGAGTAAACATATGTAATGGGTGCCAACTCGCCATTATTATCCTTACTGAAGCTCAAATTGTCCAATCTTTGGCTCGTGGGAGCCTCTTCAAGCTGATTTTTGAGTCCTTGTGACATAATGCTAGTTGTATTTGATAGCTTCCTTGCTGTCTGATGTGACAACAAGTTCCATGTTCATCTGGTACATTTCTTTCCTCAGGCTTGGACTCAGCCATTTCTCCAAGTAGCTCTCATTTCTTTTTATGGGAAACAGTACTTCAATTGAATTTTAGGGATAGTTATTGCTGCTGGGTTGGTCATTGTTTCTAGGCCTTTTCAGTAAACAGAACTAGGAAATTATGATATGATATGATATTAGCACAGGCTAGGATAATAAAGCATAGTATAGTTTTGTATAATATAGTATAACATAATATGATATATAATGTAATGTAATATAATATAAATTTTCTAGAAATTCACAAAGTTCTCTCTTCTGTTGTTCCATTCAATTTTCACCATTACATCAGTGGGCTTTCTAAGATTTTGTAGCTCTGTTTCCATCTCCACTTTTATTCACCCCCTCTTTCCTTTATCTTCCACTCAGTTTTGAGCCCAGTCCCCGTCGTGTCTACTCAGGGTGGAACCTCCTGCAAGGAGGCCCTGGCTGGGCAGTTCTGAGGGATGTCTGGCTAGACGTCACAGCTGGTTGTATTCACCCAGCCTTCTGTTTCAACTGCCGCTCTGAAGTCGGCATGCTTTCCAGTGACTGCCTGTTGGCAATTTTGGGGGTTCTTCTGTTCTCGGGTCTGCCCGACTCTGCCCTTTCGCTGCTTCTGCTTCCTCCTGCACAGGAGCTGATACCATACAGGTCTTGTGGAGGTTGGTCTCCACCTGCTTATAATTTAAGGTCTGTGAGGATGACTTGCCACCTAGTTTTGTTGTAAGTATTGTCCATAGGTGTTTGGTTTTGCTAGCTGTTGCTCTGCTTTTATGTGGAAATTCCAAGAGAGTAAAAAACTATGCCGTCACCACTTTCGCCCTCCCCAATTGTTCCTTCATGAATCATGGTAGGTTTCAAATTGTTATGGTAGTTATACTTCACCGGATACATTTTAAAGTGAAGTAGTCATGTTATTTTTCAATGACAATATTAACTTAAGAAATTATATAACCTAAGTATTTAAAATTATATTTTAGTGGATATGAGAGCAAAAAAGTTTTAGAAATACTGACCTTAGTTCTACTTTATCATAGTAACCTCATTTTTTTTTCTTAGAGCACTTACCATAATATGTAAATATACCTTTATTTATGTGAGTATTCAATGTCTGTTTCTCCTGCAATATCAAGTGTCATAAGGACAGAGACATAATACTGAGCCTATTATGTATCTATCTTCTAGTAAATCTTGAAGCAAAGATTGAATGAACAGATGGACGACACTGCAGGTGGTATTTGCATTCCTGGGAGTAGATAAGGTTACCCAAGAACACACACACAGGGCAGAGAATGGAACCCTGGAAAACAGGAAAGGATGTGTCTGTGTCATTCATCTTTGCAGCTCCTTCCCACTTTCCCTTCCCCTTTTGCCCCTAATTGGTAGCATAGTGCTTCACACACAGTAGGAACAATAAGTTTATTTGGTAAAGTAAAAATGAACCTGTCTGGCCAAACCAGGTCTAAGATGCCAAGTACATGACTACTGTAAAGGGTGTTCTTTTAGTGAAACAATTACCTTAGAAAACTGTAATGTAGCACTGGGCAAGCCAGCTTAATCTATCTGTGTCTCATCTTCATTGTTTGGTAGGAGAAACAGCTACTAAACACATAAAGTATAGTCATTTCCACAGCCACTTTAAGGAGCTGCCTGCTTCCTACATGCTTCCTTCTCAGAGCCTGCCATTTAAACATGAATTTTCTTTTGTTGTCATTCAATTGAATAAATCGCTCTGAGTGCACCATGGGCATCTTGTCATGTGCTATCCTTGTGGGTAAGAATAGTTTTCCTCTGGTTCCCGTGTCCTCCAATACTCTAAGGTCTGGCCCATTTTTTTCTATGTTTCAGCCAACCACTTTCTAGAAACTTAATAAAAACTAAACTAGCTTCTTCATTCTCTTTTCAGTGGGACTTGGATTTCTGTCTTGTCTGCTTTGGAGATTCCTACAGGAGGCAGTACAAACTTGGTTAATTGTCATCTCACTCTATGTCTACACAGCTGCAGAACATTCTGTCATTTCTTAAAGGAAGATGTCTTTTCCACACAAGATGCAATTAAATCTGACCATTTTTAAAAAAATATAACACCCAGTGTTAATGTGGGTGGGGGAAACAGACACTAGCATATACTTGAGGTAGAATTGTTAATTGGGGCAAGTTGAAAATTACATATCTGAAGCCTTAAAATCCATTAAATCCTTTGCTCTGACATTCCCCTGCCCCATACCCACCCTCCCACCCTCAGTCATTTTCCTTAAGGGAATGATTGTGGCCGTGAGCAGACATTTATCTACAAGGATGCAGCGTTGCATATAACAACATGAAACGAGAAGCAAGCTAAAGGTCCGCCAATAAGGGATTTGATCATACAGTAGATGGCTGTGTGGCGGTGAAAAATGATATTGTTGACATATTTTTCAAACATATAATAAACATACCACAAAATAGGGCCCACAGGACAATTTTAAGAAGTAAATGGAAGAGCATTTTTTATCTCCGTTTCTCTGTATCTCCTCCCCGCCACCGGAAACTGTTCTGGCTCACCGGGGCCTCTTTCCTTGGGGGCTAGAAGGCTCTCCTGGACATGCCCAGATTCTTCTTTGCACCATCCTCCTCTAGGAGCTCCCTGTCTTGGTCTTGGTCCAAGGCCCAGGCTTTGTTCTGCCATCACAGCTCCGACACCTTTCCTTTCCCAATGGCCAGATGAGCCCCCCCTCAGTCTGCAGCCAACTGGTCTTTCCTGGCCCCTAGCCGCCAGCCTCCTCTGGCTGGAGGGCCCTCCCCCGTGCCACTGCCTCCAGTCCCTCAGCTTCCATCTTTGCTTCCCCAGGTCCACAAATGTTCTCCCCCGAGTCTTTCCCTTTTTTATGCTGTCCCTCTTATCTTCTGTCCCCATCTCTTTCTTTCTTTCCCTAGAGCACTCCTCACTTCTGACTGGAGTTTCCTTGCCATTCCATTTGTCTATCAAGTGTGACTTCCTCCACTCTCTTGTTTGACGGTTAGTAAACCATCAGAACTACCTCAGTAGTGGGGTTAAGGTGTCCATTTCTTCATGACCATAGCCACAGATATGTGCCAGGGCAATTTCTTTCTGTAAGCACATAGAAAGTGAGCTCATTAATTCAGATCCAGGACTTGTAAAATTGGTGAAATTCTCAAGTGAAAATTAAAAAGTAGCTGATATTTCCTATGAGTTCTGATTTAGAGAATAGTAGGGGAACATGAGAAATAAGACAATCTACTAAAAAAAGTAAAGTTTTTCTAAATTTATTTATATCAGAACTTAAAATATCACTTGGAATTTACTGTATTCTTTGCCCGTAAGAATTCTTAGATGTCAGAAATTGAGCTGTGGAAAATAATGCATATTGCTGGTATACGTGTATTGGAGGGGAAGCATCTCTTACGTAGGATTGCTAGGCACAAAGGTAGTCATGGTAAAGGCATAACATGATTGATGACGAAACAAAAGAGCACTTACCTTAAATGTTATTCTTAGCAACTTCTAAAAATGTAAAAGTAAGTTGGATAAAATGTAAAAATTAAAAACTTCATTTCAGGTACAGCAATAAGCAGCCAAAAAACACACATAGACATCTAGTAAGTATGTGAAAAATAAAGTTTTTAGTAAAATGTATATACATGTCATTGCTTTAAATCTCACAAGTGATTAAAAAAAAAAAATCCAACATTATCAAGGCTTTCATTCCATATACCTTCACAGTTCTTGAAATTTACTTTCTAATTTGTGCTTTCCTTTATGCATTTAGCAAATGTCTTGATTATGTATGTACCTGGAAATATGCAAGGTCCTGGGAAGTATAAGGTGAACGAGAGCTGGACCCTGTCTTAAGAAGTGATGTCTAATGAGGCAGACATTCAATGAAACATGACTCACATTAAAGGTGTGTCAAGGTTTTCCTAGCAGCAGAGAGGTGGAGAACCAGGGCAAGATCAGGGATGGGGAGGTGACACTGAACTGAATCTTTAAGTCTCAGAAGTGGCCCAGGCAGAGGCAGAGGAAACGGAGGCATGTCAGGATAATAAAACAAAGACAGGGAAGAGAAAAATAGCATTAAACATGCAAAGGATTAAAAAATACCGTATCAAGGGGAAAATACACTAAAAGCAATCAACAGCAGATAAGACGCCCAAGAATAAAAGATTAGGGAACTTGGAGACATGGCAACAGAAACTATCCAGAATGAAAAGCAGAGAGAAGAGAAGATAGGGAAAAAATGAAAAGAGTATCAGTGAGTGAAGACTATTTGAAGAAATAATGGCTGAAATTTTTCAAATTTGAAGAAAGCTATGAAACCTCAGATCCAGGAAACTCAATGAACCCCTAACAAGAAAAGCCTAAAGAAAATCACACCAGAACATACCATATCAAATTGGTGCCAAAGATAGAGAGAAAAATCTTAAAATGAAACTAGAGAATAGAAGAGACCACATGTACAGAGGCACAAAGAGAAAAATGAGAGCAACTTCTTATCAGAAATCACGCAAGCCATGAGACAAAGGAGTGACATATTGAAAGAACTAAAATGTCAACTAAGAATTTATACAAAGCAAAAATTTGTCTTTCAAAAACAGTAGCAAAACAAAGACATTTATAACAAACTCTGAGAGAATGCATTACAGACAGACCTGCACTGCAGGAAATACTGAAGGTGGTTCGTCAGATAGAAATAAAATGATTCCAGTTGGAAATTTGGATCTGCACAAAGAAAAGGTGAAAACTGTTGGAAATTGTTAATATGCAAATGACCATTAAATAAGTTTTTCTCATTTTAAAAATCTCTTTAAAAGGTAATTGTTTAAAACAAAAAAACAACAGTCTTGTTGGGTATGTGCCAGATTAGAAGTATATTATGTTATAACAATAGCCAGAAGGAAGGAGACGTGAAAGGTACTGCTTTAAATTTCTTATGCTACTCTTGAAGTGGTACATTTTTATAAAAGGTAGACTGTGATGGTTAAAATGGATATTGTAAACTTCAGGGAAAATTATAATATATATCCAATAGTGGAGATAAAAATGGAATCATAAAAAGTAATCAGTTAATCCAAAAGAAGACAGGAAAATGGGAGAAAAAGAAACAAAACATAGAACATTGGAAACAAATAGCAAGATGGTACGTATAAAGCTAACCATATCGATAATCACATTAAATGCAAATGTTTGAAATATTCCATTCAAAGGTAGAGATCATCAGACCAGATAAAAAAAGGTTACAGTAGGACCTCATTTTACACAAACTTAACACACGCAAATTCAGGTAAACACGGTTGGCAATAAAAAAAAAAAGGCATTATTTATACATTATTTGTAGACTATGTATAGTATTAATTTTGTTTACTTATTGTTACTAGAGTGTTTATTTGCCTTATTTATAAAAAATGTGTGATAGGTATGTTTGTGTAAGAAATACTTATTAAATAATGGGGTTCACTATTAGGCACATGGTTTAGTTTGCTAAAAGCTCCTGGGAGCAATATACCAAAAGTGAGTTGACTTTTATAATGGGGATTTATTAGGTTAAAAGTGTACAGTTTGAGGCTGTGAAAATGTCCAAATCAAAGCATCACCAGAGACGCTGTGTCTCTGAAGGTCTGCTGTGGGCCATTAAGCACACCACAGGGCATAACAGCAGCTCTGCCCAAACCAAGGCATTAAGTGACACTCTCTCCCAGAGCTCAGCTGTGGGCGATCAGGCATATGGCTCAACTCTCCCCTCCCCTCCAGGCTTCTCTCTCAGCTTCTCCGGGGCCTGTTTCTAAGCCTTTGTGCTCCGCTGATTCCACCTCCAGCCTCCAGGACCTCTGTCTCAGCCTCTTGTGGTTTCTCTATCTCTGCCACTTTTTTCTGTGTGTCTCTGCTTTCAGTCCTCTGTTTATAAAAGATCCCAGCAAAAGGATCAAGACCCACCCTGGGTCATGCCTCACTGAAGCAGTCCAATCAAGGCCCTCCAACTGAATCCAATCCAATCAAAGGGACCCACATCCAGAGGAATGAATTAGCTTCAAGAACATGATCTTTTCTGGGATCCACAGAAAGCTTCAAACTGTCACAGCACAATTTTCAACTAATGCAAAGTGCCTTGGAACATATTGGTCACATGTCTAGATTCATTTTTTGGATATAGATGTCCAGCTCTTCCAGCCACCATTTATTGAAAAGACTATCCTTTTGCCATTGGATTACCTTTGCTCCTTTGTCAAAGATCAGTTGATTATATTTGTGCAGATCTATTTCTGGACTGTCTATTCTGTTCTATTGATCTATTTGTCTATTCTTTTGCCAATACCATGCTTATTTGATGACTGTGGCTTTATAGTAAGTCTTGAAGTTGGGTAGTGTCAGTCCTCCAACTCTCTTATTCTTCAATATTGTTTTGTCTCTTCTGGATCTTTTGCCTTTCCATGTAAACTTTAGAATTAGTTTGTTACCTAATTGAAATTTAATGAAAATCCACCTAAAACAGCAACACACACAGTCTTTTCAAGTGCACACAGAACATTCACCATGATAGACCATATTCTAGACTATATAACAAGTCTAAATAAGTTTAAAATAAACCAAGTCGTATAAAGTATGTGCTATGATCACAACAGAATTAAAATAGAAACTAAGAAGCATATCTAGAAAAGCTCTAAATATTTGGAAATTAAACACATACTTCAAACTAACTGATGAGTTAAAGAAGAAATCACAAGAGAAATTAGAAAATATTTTGAACTAAATGGAAAAGGTAGCCCTTCAAAATTTTATGAGATACAGCTAAAGCAGTGCTTTGAGTGAAACTCTTATCATTAAATGCCTTCAAATTAATGGTGACACTTTCACTCTCAGACCCTAAAAAAAAAAACAAAACAGAAAGAGTAAATTAAACCCGTATGAGAAGAATGTAAGAAAGAGTACGTATCAGAGCAGAAATCCATAACATAGAAAATAAACAATAGCGAAAATCAATGAAACTAAAACTTGGTTCATATAAAAGACTAATTAAGATAATAAAATTCTAGTCAGATTGAGTAAGATAGAAAGAGAGAAGACATAATTTACCAATATCAGAAATGACAGAGGGCACAACACTATAGATATTGCTCATATTAAAATAATAGGAGAATGTTATGAACAAGTTAGTGTTATTTAGACGAATTTGACAAATTCCTTAAATGACCCAAACTACTAAATCTCATGCAAGAAGAAACTGATAGCCTGACTGGCCCTGGCCACTAACGTGAATTGAATTTGTACATAAAAACTTCCCCACAAAGAAAATTCCATGTCCAAACGTATGATTCACTGGTGGATCATACCAACCATTTAATGGAGAAATAATATATTCTATATAGAATATTCAAAAAAAACCAGAGTAAATTGTATTTCAAAACATTTTTTACCCTGACACTAAGGCCAGATAAGTCATTGGTAGAATAGAAAACTAGAAACCAGTATCCCTCATATACGTGAATGCAAAAATACTTAACAAATATTATCATGTCAAATCCAAAAACATATAAAGAGAAAATACCACGTGGGGTTTATCTCAGGAATGCAAGTTTGGTTTAACATTTGAAAACCAATTTATTTCACCAAATTAACAAATTAAAATAGAATACAAATTAGAGCCACAATCTGATGCCCTACACAGCCACTAGAATGCCTGAAATTTCACAATAAAAACACAGTCTATATCAAGTGTTAACAAGGATGTAGAGCAGTTGGAAGTCTCATACGCTGCTGGTGAGAATGAAAATTGTATAGCCACTTTGGAAACCAATCGTGAAATTATTATAAAGGTAAACGTATACTTGCCATCGAATACAGCAGTGAAATGAAAACACAAAGAGTTATATGTGAATGTCATAGCAGTTTTATACATATTAGCCACAGACTGTAAATAACCCCAGTAACCAAGTAGGGAATTGATAAACTGTGATAGACCTGTAGCCCAGTGGAATAATACTAGGCACTAAAAAGAAACAAACTACCAGCACATGTTACAACATGGCTATAGGTCAAAAGTAAGATCCTCACTTAAAAAGCCCTACACAAAAGATGGTATCCTTTTTGTTTATATTTATATGAAATTTTAGAGAAGTCCTAGCTGCAATGACAGAAGTTAGTATTTGCGAGAGCCAGGGATGGGAGGGAGAGCATTGACTGCAAAGGGGCGTGAGAGAACTCTTTGTGGCCATAGACATGTTCTAGGTCTTGATCATGCTGGCAGTTGAACTACTATATACATTTACCAAAACTCATGGAATTGTACACTTAAAATTGAAGAATTTTATGATATGTAAATTGTACCTCAATAAAGCTTATAAACATAAAGATGGAACTCTTGAATATTCAAAATAATAAAAATCGGATATTAATGAGATAAAGAAAAAACAACAGATGAATATCTCTGAACAAAACTAATAAAGTAGACCTCTAGCAGGACTGGTCAAGAAAAAAAAATGCAGAGACTCATGAAAAATCTGAAAAATATGATGGAAAGAAACAACCTGAAATACAGATAAGGTTGAATAAATGCTTTGAAAAATATTAAAGTGGAAAAGACCTTTCTCACAGTAGAGGCACATGGCTCAGTTTTCGGGACTCCTGTTCAGCAGTTAAAATGAATGAACTGAACCTGCATATATCTGCAAATCTTGAAAATGTAACTTTGAATTTAAAAAGCAGGTTGTAAAATGATATGTACAATGTATACATTTGCATAAACTTTACACAATAGTATATATATTTTATGCATGACTACATACACAAATACACATACATGTTCAAATACATGAACATTAGAAGGTCAAGTTGACCTATGTCAAGATATTGGTTTCCCCTGGGAGGAAGGAAGCCTAAAGGAGTGGGAGGGGGCAGAGGATATAAAGAGGGGCTTTAGCTATATCAACATTTGATTTCATTCTTGTCACAGGTAAAATGGCAGAGAGACAGAGGACTGAAGCCTGAAAAATCAAAATGTTATTATCTATGTAGGCATTATGGAGAGCACAGCAACCATGAAATTTTATTTTCTACCGTTCCGGGATGTTTGAGATGTTTCATGATTTAAAATAATTTGGGGATTGATTAAAGCCAGCATTACTATAAAGTTCACACAACAGAGCGTACAGTGTAGTTATCAGATTCATGAATAATTTCCCAAATGGCAAAGCTACTAGATTTACAGACAGGATCAGTGTGTGTCAGTTCTATCAGCAAACATCCTCAGTGGTATTACAAGCCTGAGGATTAACGCTGAGGAAACCTTAGTTACAGTTCTTTACTGATGCCTGGGGGAGGCCAAATTTAAACCTAGGCATCCACTAGATGATTGCAACACGTTACTAAATGGCTGCTGCTAAACTCAATATCATGATTAATTATTGCTAAGGGTGAGTTTGTGCCCTTTAATCTTGTCCTTCCAAATGAGGTCAGAGAAATGTCTGTGCTTAGGAAGAAGGGATCAGGGTGATAAAATCTAGCCAAGTCATTAATTGTACCTTCCCCTATCTTATCGTCTTGTCTGTCTGTATGCCTGATACAGAGTAGGCTCATATGAAATAATTGTTGACTGACTAGTACCCAGGAAACTAGATTCCACAAGCGGAGGGATTATGTCTGTTGATCCCCAGCTCCTAATATGGTAGCGTGGTATACCTAGCTCGAAACAGGTGCTCAGCAAATACTAATTGAATGAGTGAAGGGGAAGCTAAACATGCTGCTGCTTCCACGAAAATGTCCCAGATCCCTCCGGTCAAAACAATCGCTTCAACCTTGTATCTTTCCTTAGAATATTTGGTAGCTTTTCTTATAGTTATTTGTGCTTGTGTTGCATTTCGTTTTCTACGTTTCTTGAAAGCAGACGCTATTCCCTTTTTCTCATTTATTACAATGATGGAAAGTGGAAAAAATATTTTAAAGCTATAATTAATTTACATAAACACTTTTATCAACTCAATAGAATTATATTGAACTTAACCCCTTCAACTTCAAACCATTTAAAATGAATTTCTCTTCAATGCATTAAGGTCTTTGGCAGCAAAGGAATGGTACATAATATCTCATGTCACCCCGCTTCCCAGAACTAGTGCTCCCATTTGCTCAGCTATTTCCTGCTAAGCCCGGTGAATAAAGACAGCTGCCAAACATTTTCCAGGTCATTTGTTCTGTTTGTAAACAGAAGACGTACAGTTTTTAACAAGATGCAATCATTTGCAAACTGGGTTTATGCAGAATGAGAGAATTAAGAAAAGAGAGGAGGGGAATGAATGCAAGTCCTAAGTGCTTAATGACCCCCATTAATTGCAAGTTAGGTAATTGGAGAAATTAAACAGAAGAGGTAATGGCCTCTGAGCCCTGAATCTATCCTGGGAGTCCTGCTCAGGTTTACCACGTGGCTTTATTCTGAATTCAGAGCGGAGAGTCAGTTTACTTAAACCCAATAGTTCTTGAATCTAGTCAGTCATAACAATCTCTTGGAAAGCTTTCCTTTCTAACAGCACAGATCCCTGGAGTCTCTTCATACTTACTTAATCAGAATCTCAGGGGTGGGGCCCAGTCATTTGCGTTTTTTAAAAGCTAGTCAGGTGATTCTTATTTTTTTTTTTCTTTCTGAGGTACTGGGGATTATACTCGGGACCTCACACATGAGAGGTTGGTGCTCAACCACTGAGCCACATTGGCTCCCTTGAGTTGGATTTTTCATTTGTTTGCTTGTTGTTTTTTTGTTTTTAGGAGGCATGGGGAACCAAACCTGTGACTTCCCATGTGGGAAGCAGGCACTAAACTGCTTGTCACATCCACTCCCTGATATTTTGATAAAACCTGACCAGGTTAGGAAATGGTTGACTTACAAAAGGGGTTCTGAACCTTGGCATGACTGATATTTTGAGACAGCGGATTCTTTGCTGTGGGGGCTGGACAGTGCACTGTAGAGCATTTATTTAGCAGCATCCCCGGCCTCTACCCATGAGGTGCCAGTTGTACCTCCTCTCCCCTCCTTTGTAAACACCAAGATGACTCCAGACATTGCCAGATGTACTCTGGGGGGGAAATCACTGCCAGTTGAGAACTGCTGCTTTAGGACAGACAACCCTGTTGCATAGAACTTTCTGCAAATAGGGAAATGTTCTACACCTGCACTATCCAATACAGTATTATAAGCCACATGTGGCTGTTGAACACTTAAAATGTAGTTAGTTCAAATGAGAAATTGATTTTTAAATTTTGTTTTTTAATTTAATTTTAAAAGCCATATTTGACTAGTGGCTACCATATTGGGCATATGGGACTGTAGGCAGTGGAATCTATAAAATTTCTCCCTGATATTTTCTCTGAAAAATAATTTACATGGATAGGAAATATACCTACTTTATTCTATGAGTCAGACAAAACTTGGAGATATGACTAATTGAAAGTTTACTTGCAAATCTGTCTTCTAAGAGCTTCCCAGGAAATATTTTTGTTACCATCCAGATGATCAGATTTAAGGAAATATGGCTAAGAATAAGGTTCTTTCAGACCCAATCTTGACCTCTTATTGTCCGTCCTTATTAACATTATCCTGGGAAAAATTCCCACCATTTGGTTTTTCTCAACTCTTGACAGTAAACATAGAGTCACCATATGACTCAGCAATTCCACTCCTTTACCCAAGATAAATGAAATCACGTGTCCACACAAAAACTTACACACAAGTGATCCTGGAATAATAGCCAAAAAGTGGAAACAACCCCAACGTCTATCAATTGATGAGTGGATAAATAAAATGCAGTATATCCATACAATGGAATATTATTTGGCCATAAAAAGGAATGAAGTATTGATTCGTGATAAAACATGGATGACCCTTGAAGACATTATGCTAAGTGAAAGAAAGCAGTCACAGTCACAAAAGACACATATTGTATGATTCCATTTATGAAATATCCAGAATAGGCAAATCTGTAAGATAGAAAGTAGATTAGTGGTTCCCAAGGGCTGAGATAATGGGGGAATTGGGGGACAGTGGCTAACATGTACACAGTTTTGTTTGGGGATGATGAAAATGTTCTAAAATTGATTGTGGTAATGGTTTCACAAGTCTGTGAGTAAACTTTATGCTTTAATTGGGTGAATTGTACAGTACGCGAATTATATCTCAAAAAAAAAAGCTGTTAAAAAGTCAATGTAGGGAAGCGGGTGTGGCTCAGTGGATAGAGCCCCCGTTTACCATATGGGAGGCCCGGGTTCGCGTCCCGAGGCCTCCTTGTGAGGGCACGCTGGCCTGGGCGGTGCGGTGGGCTGATGCAGCAACCTCACGGCAGGAAGCGGGTGTGGCGCAATGGATAGAGCACCCGTTTACCATATGAGAGGCCCCGGGTTCGCTTCCCGGCGCCTCCTTGTGAGGGCAGGCCGGCTCCCGCGGCGCCCTGGGCTGATGCGGCAAGACCTCACAGCAAGGGGGAGATAAGCAGACACAGAGAAGACACGCAGCGAATGGACACAGCAGCACAAGCAGCAAGGGGGGGATAAATAAATAAAAAATAAATATTTAAAAAAAAAAAGTCAATGTAATTTGCTGCATAAATAGACGTAAAGAGAAAATCCACATCATCATATCAATTTATGCATAATATTTATTTTTTAATTGGAAGTGGATTTTGTCAATGTTATCATCTTATTCTAAAATAGTCTCTCCACTGGCTACCACCACCCTCATTCCTAGTATAACTGAAGTGAGCCTGTACTGAGTCCAAACTCGGGCTGAAAATCCTTGATTTTGGCTACTTACTCAACAAACATGCCACCTGAAGAGACCCACTGTCAAACTGTGTATGAAAGAAACCCTTGGCATCACCCAAACCTGCGACTCAAAGGCCCATCCTTGTAACTCCTGCGCCGTTTCAGCCTCTGCCATCCAGAGGAATCATGGACATGTGAACACCTCCCACGATAGAAGAGGAAAGGAGCTTTCCAATACGTAGCCTAATCTTGTCACGAGTCCAGTGGGTCAGACCCTGCCCTGGATGTTGAACGCTGCACCGTGGGATATAGCCAGCTTCATTCAGGGCTTTTGAAGATGACATCCACTTTAAGGGCCTTGAACTCCCCGTATAGCCCCTGGTAGAGCCCATTCTCCAATTTTAAGCTCAACCAAGTCAGATAACTCTACAAGAAATGAATATGTTTCTAGGATTTTTGTTCTAAAGCAAGACCTGACGTGAAACTTCTGCCGGCTTATGCCATCTGAGCCCTGACTATTTGGAGACCTCCTTGATGTGCAGAGAAGGCTGGGGAGGGAAAACAGCAAATATCAAGTGAAGTAAAATCTTGCATCATGCAAACCAAAAGATTGTCTCTAAGACAGTTATGCTTCCATCCACCAGAAGCAATAAGGTCACGTGTAGGTTAAACTATAGTTAAGTGGTTCGACAGACAGAAGATGGCAAGACCTGTTATGGAATTATGGAAACAAATGTAGAGCTCAGTTTGGAAAACAGGGGGAAAAAATGGCTTTTGAAGGAAAGATGTGTAGGGAGGGATATTAAGTCTATAACCTTGTCATTAGACAAGGCAGTGGGCCATAGATTGAAAAACAGGGACACTGACCTCCATGTGAGAATTAACATATTTCTGACCTTTCTTCCATTCACTGAGGATGCAGATGAAGCCACAGAGCTGTTCTAAGGTCTTTGGAACAGTTCTGGGAAGTTTCTGGTTAATTTGGGGAAAAGGTGCCATCTTCACAACAAGATGTATCAACTAGGTATGGTGAGAGCTTTCCCTAAACCCTTGCCGTTTGGCTGGATTGGGTTCCCTTTCCTCTGCGCTCTGACAGCACCATGTACAGATCCTTAGTGTAGCACTTAAGCTATGCTATTTTAGGGTTGTTATTTTTATCTGCTTTCCCTCTAGACAGTGAACTTCTCAAGGACTGGAGCTTGTTGTCATTTGTGGGGTTTTCAGTTACTAAGAGCCTCGATCAGAGTTTACAGACAGGAGTGCTTTCCCATGTCTGGTGGGCGGTGTTTCATTTTCAGGTGTCACGGGCCAGCTGGCTCCTTCCCAGATGACGTAATTCAGCCGGTTCACACCATACCTGCACTCGTGGTAAGGCAGACTGTAACATACTAAGCTCCACCGGTACTGGGGCTGGTCCACGAGTGTGTCTAGTACCTTTACAGGGCACCAAGCAAGTGTCTTTCAGATAGTGCTGTCACATGGACTTTAGATATTCCAACTCTCCTCCCCTGGTCGGCACCCTGGCGAACTTTGTTATTCCCGCCATGTTTATGTAAGATGCTAAAAAGGAACATTCTGAAATACTTCACGCACCTTCCCTGTTACTCACCTTCATGGGGGTAGAGGGGAGAGTAATTGAACCATTGAATATTCTGACTTATGTCTCAGGTTATTTACCCAAAGCTCAGATACGGAATCAGAAAATTTACTGTTTCCCTTGCATGCTCTAGATGACCAGACCTCAGTCCCAGAACTGGTCCCCTCCCCTCCCCTCCCTCCCCTCCCTTCCCCTCCATCTCTTCCCCTGAACCCAACATCTCAATTTCAATTTTATAATCGATTGTCTGAGTACGAGATTGTGTTTTCATCAGATCTCTAGTTTACGGTCTTCTTTCTGCTTACACCAACAAAATAAAGTTACAACAGACATAATTTCTTTTTTGCTGGACTGCCTGTGTCTGTACTGGCAGACTCAGAGAAATGGAGCTCAGGGGTGCCCCAGGGCAGCCACAGCCTGTCTGAGCCAGTCATTACCACCAGAGTAATAAGAATTCCTTTTCCCACTCTCCCTGCCCCTGCTCCCCAGGCGCGGGATTCCAGAGCAGCAGCTGGAAATGCTCTGTTCACTTCATCTCAGAGAACACAAGTAGTTGGACTTTGGATTGAAGAAATCTGTATTTGTCAAACCTTTGCCCGGGGTTATAAATCTACGTGCCGCGTGGCAGGGATGGCTCTGACTCTGGAACAAAGAACAAAGAGCGTTTTAGTTAGTCACACGGAGGAAAACATTGAAGAAGCAGAAACCACAGGGTTTTACTCACGTTCCTCTCATTCCGAGTTCCTCCCGGCCTTCCCTTTCAGCTCCTAAAGTACAGATTTCTCCGAGTTCCAGCTCCAAAATGGAGTTTTCCATCAGTAAAACTAGTATCAGAGTCATCACTGAGGCCTACAAATCCATTTTAATAACGATGGGGATAGATTTTTCATTGAGTCCTGAAACCCGGAAGTAACCTACGACCCGGAAGTCATCACGTCCAGTGAAGGGGTGAGGGTACCTAAGAGCGGTGTCTCAAGCCCCCTTTCCACCATGCCTGAATGGGTTCTTGAAAACATTTTTTTAAGTATTATACATTTTCAGTGTAGAAAATTTTGGAAATGTATAAAAGCATTAGAAAAAAAATCCCAACCCCACCACAAAGCATTTTGCTAACCTTGATGTTTTGTGGTTATCTTACAGAATAAAAAAGAAATACGGATTTCTGCTTTTAACTTTTAAATCTTGAATTTTACTAATATTATGCAAAATATCAAAGCATACTTGGAGAGGAATCTTGCCCAAGATGGGCTGCACATTACAACAGGGCTTAAAAAATTGCAAAATCAAGGCTGGTACTTGAAAGTGTGTGCAGCAGGGCATTCTCTGTGAAGATTCCGGCAGTGCCAAGAAAATCCAGTACTCACGATTGTCCAAATCCTGCTATCACCACTTAGAGGGCACAGTCCACATTCAGCAGAGGGATTCCAAAGGTGTGTGATATTATCCCTGAGTTCTTATCACAAATGCTAAAATTCAGGCAATTGAAAGTGAGAGAAGGCAACAGACTGAGTAAAAAGAGAAAGATGTATATTTGTGGGACTTTTTTATCCTGCCAATAGAAGCCTCCAGCTGCCCTGCAGAATAAAGAGGCATATCTTTGAAAGGTGGTTTCCAACCCATGATTGGATTTCTCTGGGGATAGAAGGAAGTTCTGGTAAGAATGAGGTTCAGCCAAGTGCTAAGCCAGGTTCTGTTGACCTTATAACTCAAAGTAGTTATTGAAAAGAGACCTGGTTTGGAACAATCTTAAGTTGTTCTGTAAACTCTGCAAGACCCCATGGGCCATCTACTTAGGCAGCTCTACTTACACACGATGGCTCCCTGGGCCGGGAGTTCATGGGTACACGCCTGTCTTTTTCACCTTGCATTTTCCATCGTATTATTCAATTTCCAACTCTGAAATTTAGAAGACAGAAAATAGGTTCCTCTCCTGGCTTCCTTTTCCTCATCTGTACAAGGGAGGGCTGGCTGAGTGCTGTCCCGTGCTCTGTGTTCAGTGCTCTCTGGTTCTAAAGACTAACTGTCCCTCATCAGGCAGGGCTGTGTAATCACTAACCCAGGTCAACAGTGCGAGCTTGTTGGGACAGTTGGCATTTACTCAAGCGATTCTTCCGTGATGGTCCCTGTAAGCCTCATTTTTCACTTCTCATTCACTGTGTAGGAGGTTAGGGCCTCTGACAAAGGGACTTCAAAGATGGAAAGAGAGGGAAAGAGGCTGTGGGTGAGGCAGTACATTTGCTTTGCCATTTTTTGTTTTGTTTTAATAATTTGCTTCTTATTATCTTTTTGAGTTTCAAGTGCATATTACTTATTAATTGATTACCTCTTTTGTTTGCATAGCATATTGCCTTAATTTTTCAGCCTGCATCTCATCAAATGATTTCTAATAGCTGCCCCTTAATTTCAACATTTTCCCAAAAAAGTACTTGGAATCCACTAACAACTGTGAGGTGGGAAGATCTGATTAACCATTTTCAATAATGAAGAAACTAAAACACATGGAAATTAAACATATCAAGGCAGCAGAATTTGTCTTGCTTAATGGTCGGTAAGTGGTGCACAATTTCAGTTCTCAGGAGAGGGGAGGGCCTGCCCAGGATGAGTGGAAGCACATGGACATCTAGATACCCAACAGATTGATCTATGGCAGGTGGCAGCATGGAGACAAATACTCAGATCATTTTGTTTCCCCACCAGGTATTTTTGTCTTAGGCTCAATGTCTTAAACGAGCTACCTGTCCTCTCTGTGTGTTCCAGCACTGACAACCCAGAAAGGTTGGCCATTGCAGCCATGCCCTTTAGTCACAGTCCATCTCTGCGGAACAGGGTGAAACCAATCAACAGTGGTGGCTCAGGACCCCAGGTGAGTTAAGTCATCTCTGGCCTCCCTGGACTCTGAGGGTATGAAACTGACCTGACCGAGGGGGTCTGCGTTCTCCAGAGACTGAGGGCAAAGGGATCAGGAAAATAAGATCCATCCCCAAACACCAAAGAGCACCTTTCCTGAGTAGTACAAATGCACTTGGTCAAATGTGTTATAGAAGCAGAGAACTTGAAGAAACTATGTGAAGTCATCCACTTTATCCCCCGCTTTCAAATAATTAACAGGGATTCATTGAGTTATTGCTTGTACCCTCAGGCATGTATTGAGATGGTACCCAACAATACCATTTTCAGGAATTGAATTATTTCAAGGAATAGTAATCCATTCCAGGGTCTCCCCAAATCTAACCCCCCAGTGAATATCCAGCCTAAATCCTTTTGCTACTTCTTTAAGCCATTTATTTTCTTTGATATCTTGGAAGATGTGGGGGAACAGCAGGTCCTCTCTTATGGAATATTCCTCAGTGTGTGAGCTTGTCCTTTGTGGAGGCTTAAAGTGCAGAGAGCATGCACAAGAGAATCTCAAAGAACACAGACTGCTGAATTCTCCAGATAATACTATGGTGCTGCTTTGCCACATTTTCCCTCTGTAATCTCGGGCAAATGATTTAACATCACTAAGATTCAAATTTTTTTTCCGTAAAGTAAATAATACTTAAACCAAAGATTACTGTAAATATTAAGAGAAGTAACACATGCAAAAACCTGAAAACTGTGACGTGCAGTACAGATGCCAGATAGAGTAATAATTATTTATTTGTTATGAGGATTAACTCAGAGTAATGATAAAATGGCTCACTGCCCAGTTTATAGAAGATATTCAATCTCTCTTAGGCTTTTAAAATGATAATGGTCATTACCTTGTCCCCTCTTGCAGAGGATATGGAGATATGAATAAAGAGGAAAGACATGGCCCTTGGCATTCATTGGAGAGAATGGACAAATGCATAAAACAATACAGAATAATAGACAAGTACTTTGTGATTCACAATGCTCTCAGAGACAGGAGAAGGGGACAGTGAACATGCTGGATTGGAGTGACTAAAGAAGATTGGCTTCATGGAGGTGCAGACCTAGAATGGGTATAATTCTTTAGATCTAGGGCACAATAAAAAATTTCCTGTTTAGGAAATGCTCAGGACTCAGTTCCAGAGATTCCAAGCATCTCTACCTTTAATAGCAGCCACTTTTTTCACATTCCAACCTGACTTCCAGGGCTGCTGTGCAATACTGACGAGTTGATATTTTATATTACATGGCACCTTCACACCCAGAGACGACCCAGAGAGGCAGAGACAGGCCACTTTAGACACCCCTTTGAAACTAGGAACTGGGAGGGAGGGGATGTACCAAAAAGGAGAAAGCTCTGGTTACGGTGGTGGGCTTTACACAGAGCTGGCATCAGGCCGAGTGATACAGGGGAAGGAACATGGCATTAGTGACAGACACACCTGGGTTCAAATCCAACTTCTGTCACTTGCAACTTGTGGATATGACCAATTATTTCACTTCTCTGAACTTCTCATAAGGAGAGTAATAATAACCTACACACCTATGTAATAATACCTACATTACGGGGTTTAGGATAAGATTATGACAATTTATACAATGTCCTGTATACATAAAGGACATTCTATATATGAGAATAGAATAAGATATAAAGTTTCCAGTAGCTATAGCTGTGATTGCTTCTAGATTATGACATTGTATCCATGACAGTTCTAAGTACTTTACATTAATAAATCATTTAAACCTTGGGAAAATCCTCTGAGGTAGGTACCGTTGTTATCCCCACTTTGCACTTGAGGAAACTGAAGCACAGAGAGGTTAATATACTTGCCAAATGTCACAAAGCTACTAAATAGTGGCACCACAGCCTATGCTCTAAATTATTAAAATGTAGATTAGAAATGAAATTTAACAAGCCCCTAAGGATTGCATTCACTATGCACAAAAAGACGTAATGTTGCTTTAAATAAATGAGATGATTAGCAAAGACAAAAAGAAATGCATCTTCAAGTCCCTATAGCAAAGCATATGAAGGTTATTTTATGGTCCTATTAAGTTTCTTTCCAGCATTAATTTCATGGATAAAGATAACGAAACATAAGTTGCTATGTACAATTAATGAGATATACTTCATTTTATACATATAGCCATTAAAATATTTAAAGACTGAAGTAATGCAATTTTTATTGCTGAAAGCTCTTACATTTTTGCTAATTTTAAAATACAAACATTTTAATGTGGATATAGTTCAATATGTACATTTTTCTAATTACTAATGAAAAATAAGGAGATTACCAATTAGGATTCGGTTTCCTTTTTGTTCACAGTGTGACTATAATTCTAAAAGTATGGCCCAGATACCTCCAAACTGCACAGAGAAGTGGAAAGGTATTCTGCTTTGAAGTGATTGCTGCAAGTAGAGTTCCTATTATGAGTCATTTGATGGAAAATTTTATGAATTAACAGATTATTTATAAAAGAATACAGTAAGAATATTATGAATGAACACTTATGAAATACAGGAAGCTCCATAATTCCAAATGCCTTTCTTAGTTAAACAATATCAAGAACAAAAGAAATGATATTAAAAAATAAAATAAAAAATAAAAATAAGGAAAGCAGAAGGAAAGAATTAATAAAGATAAAAGCAAAACTAAATAAATTAGAAAATGTGGAAATTATTAAATCAAAATATAGTGCACATCAGGACTGACAAAAAGGATATAACCAATAATATGGAAATCCATTTTTAAATTAAAAGAGGGAACGTAGCACAAATTTGTTTCTTCACAAATATTAAGATCTGAATGAAGAAGGTGAATTTATATGAAAATAAAAATTACCAAAATTGACTCAGGTAGAGAGTAGATCAATAGCCAGAGAAGAAATTGGAACCAAAGTAAAAAACGTATCACTCAAAAACAAAACAAAACACCATGCTCCAATGACTCATGATATATAAGTTCTTCAAGACTGAAGAAAAACTTGCAAAGCTTCTCAGTTTATATTTAACATGAACACAATATTAAAATTGGACAAAGGACAAAAAAAGAAAACAATAAACCAATATAACATTTGAATAGATTTGCAAAAAGTATAAACAAAATCAAACCCAGCATTGCATTAAAAAAATACTATATCATGCCCAATTAGGTTTTATCTGAATATAGTTCTATTTTAGGAAATCTATTAATAACTGTAATTTATTAAATTAGGTGATTTAAGGGGGAAATCCATATGATAGTCTTGGTAGATGTCAACATTTTTAAAAATTCAACACTCATGCCTTATTAACACAACAGAAAAGCCTTTCATTA
>JAQZBX010034246.1:0-25087 GCA_029593785.1 Cabassous unicinctus
ATTTTTCATTTGCTTCATAAAAACAATAGCACTTTGTATATTTAAGATGGAATAAATGTACATATTCAAGGAGCATTTGCTTACTCATATTGTCAGTGATTTGTATTTCATATTTATACATTTTTAAACATAGATTTCTGAGTATACCCTCTTTTAAATGTTTTATAAATGTTGCATTCACAAAGTAGGTTTTACTGTATGTTATATTGATAAGGAAATTTAGTTTAAATGATGTTTGAGCGTCTCCCCTGTGCAACAAGACAAGTAAATGGCAAAACTGGGATAAAAAAGATATCTTTTCCCAAAGACCATGATGTTTCACCTCTATGACACTGTAATGGGGAAATTCTAGGTAGAAACCTTAAATTTATTGGTGAATGTCACATAATAATAATAAATAAATAGACAGATAGTTATGTTCACTCCTTTTTCAAACTTTATGGGATACATTGAATTGTGTACCACTGTTTGGATGTTCTCATTGTCTTGGCTGCATTCTGGTGAGTGTAGACAGATTGCAAATATGATATCTTCAAGATGTTACTTAATTTAATGTGTGCCCCCCCAAATCAGATTATGGCTTTATTCCAGATTACTAAAGTCCTTTATGGGCAAAGTAAAAGTCAGATGGAGAGACAACCCAGGGGGCTCTGTGTGCTTTGACATGTGACAGAATGGCCAAGGACCAAGGAGAGCTTGCAGCTAGACTGGAAAGTGGAAAGTGAATCTTCTGGGCGATCACACCTCTTTGTTGATGCCTTGAATTTACACTTCTCCTAGCCTCAAAAGGGTGAGCCATCAAATTCCCATTGTTTATGAAAAGTTGTAACATAGTATTTGTATTAGCAGTCAGGAAACTACAACACTCTGAAAGCCCATTGCATTTCTAAAATATGGCTGTAGTAGTCTGGTTAGAGAATTTGTATTGATTAATTGTTTTGATAAGCTCAAACTATTAATACAAAATGAAACAGCATAGATTATGATAAAGCTATTTATAAATATTGAAGTAGCCATTTTTAACCCAGATGATGAGATATATTATCAATAATTTGGCAATAAAGTTTGTCATATAATAACAAGAAGAACAAAAAACTACTGAATGAACTATTTTTGAAGGTCCTGAAGTAAACATCACCAGAGAGGAGCAAATGAGTCTTGTTACAGGAGGTTAGTCTAAAAGTGACACTTTCCTGCCTTCTAGGGATTTGAAGAGGTTTTCTATGCTACAGGTAATTACACTGGTCCTGATAAAAAAGGAAGCCAGGAAAAAAGAATTGGGCAGGTGGGGACACAGCAAGTGTTCAATTAGCAGTGAGAAATTGAGGGTATAATATAAGCATTTCATATGACAGGAACATTCCATGGTTTCAAGTCGTCAAGGAAAGTAAAAATAATTAAGTAAACTCAAGAGAATGTGTGTGTTCTTTAGGGTTTAGTAAGTGCTTAGGGTAGGATGCTGCATTTCTTCCTCTGGGAGATGCAAAATCCATGTTACTTAGTTACCATTTACAGCAACAGTGAAGACAGGGACGGTTAGCAAGGGGTTAGGTATGAGTACAACATCCGTGAACGCATCTGTCATCTATAAGCCATAAATTTTGCAAATGTAAGGAACACAATCTCTTTATGTAACAGCTTATTGAAATTCTGAAATATGTTTCAGTTTATTGGTAAACATAGCAGTATTTGCACAAAACAGAAGAGCTAACACACTTCATCTTAGTCACTTGATAATGTTATTAAATAATAAATGTTGACTCTTAGAAGTAATATCTGCTTAAGTTCACAGAAAGATATTAGAGCTATTATTCCTATTTTCTAGGACCATGAAGATTGTGTAGAGAAAGTAATTAATACATGTATCAATCAGTAACTTCATCACATTTTCAATAAGGTCATTATTCTTTGGCAAATTTTTGTCCCTGATATATTTTAATAATAATGATAAGAAAATTTATAGTTAAAAATTCAAAGAGTACAATTGGAAACAAAAAGTGAAGTAAGAGTACACCTCCTCTAGCAACTCCCAAAGAATGTGTTTTAAGGATTGAGATAAGATTTCTAGAGATCTTCAATTTAAAATATTTTACAAATATTAAATTAATGAGGCAAGCATTATTGAGGATATTTATTGGAGAATTCTGTTTGGGTTTTCCAATTATGCCATGTACTACATCTAAAATGACCTTAAGTATTTTATAACAAAAAAGGGGGATGCTCTAAGAAATGTACCCAATTTCCACCAATTTTAAGTTGTATGAGATAATTTTAAAATACTGTAAAGCAAGCACCGATGGATATCAGAAAATAATTCCTTAGATCTGAGGTCATTAATGCCTGTGTGTGTGTGTGTGTGTGTGTTTGTGTGTGTGTAATGTTTTGGATCTTAGTGACTTTCCAGAATTATTTCAGATACTGCTGGCCCTCACATTAGGGATAAGAGGGAAACATGAGTGATGCTTCTGAAGAATAAGAGAAGACACGAGTCAGAGATAGAAGATTAAATGAGAGCAAAAGGAAGAAAAAGAAGAATGAAGATAGGGAGGAAGAGAAGGTAAAGGAGCAGAAATGGAATGAACTAAGAATGCAATGAAGAACTGACTCCTGAGAAATGATATCTTAGATCCTCATGTACCTCTAATGGAATGAGTGACTGTAATAATATAAAGGATAATCTTGGGATAGCAAAGATATGGCCCCAGTGGAGGAAATCCTTGTAGGATTATT
Source organism: Cabassous unicinctus (assembly GCA_029593785.1). Lineage (NCBI taxonomy): Eukaryota > Metazoa > Chordata > Mammalia > Cingulata > Chlamyphoridae > Cabassous > Cabassous unicinctus. Next base: position 2,731 of record JAQZBX010034246.1, read on the forward strand.
CAGTGTTGACAGAGCTTCAAAAAGCTGGAAATGTGATGCATTTGAAATTCTCATGAGGATGGTATTGGAAGGAGATGTTTGGATGCTGACATGAACCAGATTTTTAAGTTTCAAAAAAAATACTTTGATGAAAAATACACAGTTTGGAAAGGGCTAGTGAATAAAGATAGGAAAAAATAAATTATTTAATGAATGAATCAGCATTTCCAAAATGAACCTCTTGAACAGAGGAAGCTGATTTTGTGGAAATTCAAAAAGTGCATGAAGGAGGATGACATAACCGGGAATTTAATAGGAAACATTGATATCAATGACCAAGGCCAGAGAAGAATTATTGGGCAGTCAAATTAGCCTTAGATAGGGATAGTTATATGTACTCTAAGACTACGGATAAAATTGGTGAAAATACATAGGAATTATATTATATTGAGATTCTCATTACAGTAAAATCTATTAGGATTTTTAAATGGATATAAATGTATGTAGATATAGTGAAGATGCTAGTGAAACAAATATTTAACATTTTTGTATTGGCTAAAATATAGATTATAATAGATTGTCCCTAATGGAAGTCATCACATAGTGTTAGGCAAGGCTGGAAAATGTAAAAATATAAAGCAATGAGGATAATGGTTTTGAATAATTCTATCTGTCCACATAGTACTTGATATGTAGGAAATAAATGTACTTGATATGTAGGAAATAAATGGAGTGCTGTTTCAGCTCAGAAACACTGTGATTAAAATGCTCCTGCAGTACTTGGAGGATGGGATGTAGCCATAAAATTGAATGGTCAACCTTTAGAAAGGTGTGTAACAGTGAAACTCAGTAGGGTGGGGAGTACTAGAGGAGGAAATTCATCATGAGGCACTATGCCATCTGAACAGACAAATGTGGCCTTTCCACTTACATTGTCATTGCTTTCTAAGTTTACTTGATGTTCCAGTGACCTAGTTTTTTAAAAATTTTGTGTATATTGCTTCCCAAATTATAAATACATTTAGAATTACCATATATAATATATAATTAAGAAAATTACATAGAACTATAAAAAAATAAAATTTTGTGCTAATATCATTCATTGGTTGATTATGGTATCTAGGTTAAGGAATAATCAAAATGAAGACATAAGGGATCTAATAAAATGTCTAAGTAGGAGAGAGAGAGAATGAAGAATCAAATATGAAAATAAAAATAGTACATATTAATAATTGCTATGAAGAGATATGTGTAGCCAGCATAAATGTGATTTCAGAGAGAGAAATTTTTTAATTTGACTTCCAAATGAAATGGGAAGCAAAGAAATAGTGCTGTATAGTAGAGATAAAATAATATTTCTACCTGGAAGTCACATAATGGATTCAACTGCTTATAAATTAAGAGAGACTTTGATATAAGTAGCTTTTTATCACTATTCAAATTCTGTTAAATCATAAACTAATGATAAGTGTTAACATTTGAAGGATATTTCTGAAAAGTTGAGTGTATAGAAACTAGCTATATGAACTCAAAAAATCATCCAGGCACAACTTTGAACTCCAGTATACATATTTTACAGCTAAGTGATAGAAATTTGTGTAAATAAAAGCACAAGCTTTTGAAGATTCCATTTTAATGCTAACCCTCCCCTAAAATTAAGGTTTGAGGCAGGGAGCCTAATGAAGGATGAGGCAATATTATGTTATGTTTTCCTAACAAACAATACAGAGAAGAAATTGGATTAACATGAGCCTATAAATATACGTAAGCTAATTTCATTCCTCCTGTTCACTTTCCATATTTTTTTAGGGATTATTTGCCTTTCATTATCCACATCCACAGCAAATTATCTTCAAAATGTCAAACTCTACCATGGTGACTGAATTCCAGCTCACAAGAGTTTTACATGCCATGCTATTCCTACTGATGTACTTGGGAACCCTGGTGGGGAACTTTCTCATTGTCATAGTAACCACCCTCAACCAGGGTCTTAATACCCCTATGTATTTCTTCCTTAGGAATCTGTCTGAGTTGGACACGTGCTACATTTCTGTGCACTGTGTACACCTCGGGAGCCCATGAAGGAGGTAGGTAGAAGAAAAACTTAGGTGGAAAGGGAAGTTTGTTCATACTGGCACAGCTAATTCTGCTCCAGACAAACAGGTTTACTCCACACAGCTGCAGTCTGCTCCAGAAAACAACTCAGGGGAGCTGATGTGGCTCAGTGTCTAAGCACTGGCTTCCCATATATGAGGTCCTGGGTTCAAAACCTGGCCCTGGTACCTAAAAAGAAACAAACAAACACATTAGAGGCATACAACAGATGACTTGAAATGATAGAATAGAGAATAAGTGATACAGAAGACAGACAGCTGAAATTGAAGAGAGAGAAGAACAGAGAGAGAAAATAATGGAAAAATTGAGCAGGGCCTCAGGGAGTTGAATGATAACATGAAAGGCAACAATATATGTGTCATAGAAATTCCGGAAGGAGAAGAGAAGGTAAACGGGGCAGAAAGAGTATTAGAGGGAATATTAGCTGCAAATTTTCCAACCCTCATGAAAGAAATAACCTGACATGTTCAACAAGCACAGCATATCCCAATCAGAATGAATGTGAATAGACCTACTCCAAGACACATACTACTCAGAATGTCAAATGTCAAAGATAAAGAGAAAATTCTGAAAGCAGCAAGAGAGAAGCAAACCATCACATACAAGGGACGCCTAGTAAGACAGTGAGGATTTCACTTCAGAAACCACAGAGATGAGAAGACAGTGGTATGATACAATTAGGACACTGAAGGAGAAAAACTGCCAGCCAAGAATTCTTTATCCAGCAAAATTGTCCTTAAACTATAAAGGGGAGTTTAAAATATTCACAAACAAAAAAACTAAGAGAATTCATCTAAAAAGAGATCCACCTTTCAGAAAATATTAAAGGAAACTGTACAGCCTGAAAGAAAAAGACACAAGAGAGAGGCTTGGAGGACAGTATAAAAGAAAGAATACCAGAAAGGATAACCAAAAGAGTAAAAAGACAGATGAAATAAGATACGAAATATGAAAACCAAAGAATAAAAATAGTGGGAGTAAATAATACATTTACAGAAATATCATTGAATGTGAATGGATTAAACTCCCCAATCAAAAGAAATAGGCAGACAGAATAGAATGGATAAAAAAAAAAAACATGAGTCATCCCTCTGCTGCCTACAAGAGACTCACCTTAGACCCACAGATACAAACCAGATGAAAGTGAAAGTTTGAAAGAAGATATCCATGCAAACAGTAACCAAAAATGAGCAGAGGTAGCTATACTAATATCAGACAAATCAGATTTTAAATGCAAAAATAAGTTATAAGAGATACAGAAAGGCATTATACATTAATAAAAAATACAATCCACCAGGAAGAAATAACAGTTATGAATATCTATGCTCCTAACCAGGGTGCCCCAAAATACGTGAGGCCAACTCTGGCAAAACTGAAGGGAAAAATAAACATCTCTACAATAATAGTTGGAGACTTCAACACACCACTCATATCATTAGATAGGACAACTAGACAGAAGATCAGCAAGGAAACAGAGATGTCAAAGAATTGATAAATGAGCTAGACTTAGACACATAAAGAACATTGCACCCAAACTCAGCAGGATATACATTCTTCTCAAGTGCTGTATTAGTCTGCCAAAGGAGTACTGATGAAAAGTACCAGAAAACTGTTCCCTTTTATAAAGGGTATTTATTGGGGGTAAAAGCCTACAGTTACAAGGCCCTAAATCAGGATTTCTTAACCAGGGGTCCATGGACCCCATGGAAAGATTTCAGGGGGTCTGTAAGCTTGAATTGAAATTCAAAAAACATCATTCTTGTAGGGACTTTGTCTGTGTTTGATATATTTATTAAATAATACACAATATAGTGTGGATTTAATAAAGGGTATTTGCTTTTCCCCTGACTGGCAGAAGGGCCTGTGGAATGCAAAAGTTTTGGAATCCCTGTTTTAAAGAATCCAGCTCAAGGTTGCTTTCTCACCAAAGTCATTTGCCACATGTTGAAGCAAGATGGTTGCTGATCTCTGCCTGGTCTCTCCATCCCTCTGGGCTTCCAGTCCTCTCTCTCCTAGTTAGGGTTCCTTTCTTTCCATGTATTCTGTATCAGTCTCAGCTCTCTTCCCAACAGTCTCTGTAAGCTATCAGACAGTGGCTCATCTCTCCCCACGGCTACAGGATCAAAAATGACAAAGTTGTCTCCTATTCTGTGTGTCTTCTTGAGTGTTTGTCCATTTATATAGGTCCACCAAGCAGGCAGGGATTCAACCTGAGCCATGCCTTACTGATATGGTTGAATCAAAGCTGTAATCTTTACAGGTAACTTAATCAAGGGCCCCTCAACTGAATCCAATGTAATCAAATGGTATCACACACTCAGAATAGATTAGTTTACAAACATAAACTTTCTCTTTTTAAATTCATAAATAATCTCAAACACAAGTGTTCATGGATCTTTCTCCAGGATAGACCATATGTTATGTCACAAAGCAGGTCGCAAGAAATATGAAAAGACTGAAATTATACAAAGCACCTTCTCAGATCATAATGGAATGAAACTGAAAATCAATAATAGATGGAAAAGAGAAAAATTTGTAAATGTATGGAGGTAAAACAACACATTCCTAAACAATCAGTGGTTTAAACAACAAATTGTAAGTGAAATTAGTAAATATATTGAGATGAATGAAAATGAGAACACAACTTATCAAAACTTATGGACTGCAGGCAAAGGCAGTGAGGAGAAGGAAATTTATAGCCCTAAATGCCTATATTAAAAAAGAAAAAATAGGTAAAATCAAAGATCTAACTGAACTACTGGAGAAACTAGAAAAAGAACATCAAACCATTCCAAAAGCAAGTAGAAGGAAAGAAATAATAAAGATTAGAACAGAAATAAATGAAATTGAGAACAACAACAACAAAAATAGAAAAAATCAAGAAAACCAAAAGCTGGTTCTTTAAAAAGATCAATAAAATTGACAAACCCTAGCTAGACTAACAAAGAAAAAAATAGAGAAGATGCACATAAATAAATTCATATATGAAAGGGGGAAAGTTACAACTGATGCCACAGAAATTAAAAGGTTCATAAGAGGGTATTGTGAGAAACTGTATGCCAACAAATTAGACAACCCAGATGAAATGGACAAATTCCTAGAAATGCACAAACAACCTAAACTGACCCTACAATTAATAAAGGAACTTAACAAATCAATCACATTTAAATAGGTTTAGTTAATCATCAAAAAATCCCAACAAAGAAAAGTACAGGACCAGATTTATTCACAGGTGAATTCTACTAAGCATTTTGAAAAGAAATAGCATCATCCTGTTTCAACTCTTTCAAAAAATTGAAGAAGAGAGAAAATTACCCAACACATTTATGAAGCCAACATCACCCTAATACCAAGGCCAGATAAAGATACTACAAGAAAAGAATATCACAGACCAATCTCTCTAATGAACATAGATGCAAAAATTCTCAACACAATAGTTGCAAATAGAATCCAACAGCATATCAAAAGATTTATACACCATGACCAAGTGGGATTTATTCCTGGTATTCTAGGCTGGTTCAATATAAGAAAATCAATTAAAATAATACACCACATTAACAAATTGAAGGGAAAAAAAAACACATGATCATCTCAAACGAAGCAGAAAAGGCATTCAACAAAAGGCAAACTTTCTTGATAAAAACACTTCAAAAGATAAGATAGAAGGAAAAATCCTGAATATAATAAAGGGCATATATGAAAAACCTGCAGCCAACATCATACTCAGTGGGGAAAGATTGAAAACTTTCATTCTAATTTCAGGAGCAAGACAAGGATGCCCACCATCACCCACTGTTATTCAACACTGTACAAGAAGTTCTAGCTAGCACAATTAGATAAGGAAAAAGGGGCATCCAAATAGGCAAAGAGGAAGTAAAACTCCCATGATTTGCAGATGAAGTGATCCTTATTTAGAAAATTCTGAAATGTCTACAATAAAGCAACTTGAGTTATTAAATGAGTTCAGCAAAGTGGCAGCATATAAGATCAACATGCAAAATTCAGTAATGCTTCTGTACACTAGCTTTGAACAATCTGAGGAGGAAATAAGGAGGAAAAATCCATTTACAATAGCAGCAAAAGACTAATACCTAGGAATCAATTTAACCACAGCGTATAGGACCTATATGCAGAAAACTACAAAACAATGCTAAAAGAAATCAATAGAAGACAAACAAATGGAAAGACATTCCATGTTCATGGATAGGAAGACTAAATATCGTGAAGATGTCAATCCTACCCAAAATGATTTATAGATTCAATGCAATACTATTCAAAATTCTACTTTACAAAAATAAAAAAGGCAATTGCCAAATTCATTTTGAAGGGAAAATGCACTCAAAAAGCCAAAAGCATTCTAAAATAGAAGAGTGATGTGAGAAGAATTTCACTGCCTGAACTTGATACATATTACAAAGCTACAGTGGTCAAAACAGCATGATATTGGCATAAAGATAGACACATCCATCAGTGGACTAGAATTGAGAGTCCAGAAATAAACCCTCACTTGTACAGCCAACCGGTTTTTAACAAAACTACCAAAGCAATGCTAATGGGACAAAATCATCTCTTCAATGAATGGGTGCTGGGAGAACTGGATATCCATAACCAAAAGAATGAAATAGGACTCCTATCTCCCTCCATATATAAGAATCAATCAAAGACCTAAATATAAAATCTAGGACCATAAAACTACCAGAAAATGTAGGGAAACATCTTAAAGATTTTGTGGCAATTAAGTAGTGGTTTCTTGGATATTATACCCAAAACACGAGCAACTATGGAAAAAATAGATAAATGGGACCTCCTAAAATTAAACAGCTTTGCACCTCAAAGGACTTTGTCAAAAGGGTCAAAAGGCAGCCGCCTCAATGGGAGAAAATATTTGGAAATCACATATCCAATCAGGGTTTAATATCCATGATATAGAAAAAGATGTTAAAACTCAACAATTAAAAGTCAAACGACCTGATTAAAAAATGGACAAAAGATTTGAGTAGACTTTTTTCCAAAGAAGAAATACAAACAGAAAAAACAAACAAACAAACAAAAAAACATGAAAAAATGTTCAACACCATTAACAATTAGGAAAATGCAGATCAAAGCTTCAATGAGATATCATTTCACACCTATTTGAATGGCCACTATTTAAAAGACAGATAACTACGTGTATTGGAGAGGATGTGGAAAAATAGGAACCATTTTTCCCTGTTGGTGGGAATGTAAAAATGTACAGCCACTGTGGAGGACCATTTGCCAGTTCCTAAGGAAGTTGAATATAGATTTGCCATGTGATCCGACAATACCACTACTGAGTATATACACAGAAGACCTAAGAGCAGTGACACGAACAGACATCTGCACACTGATGTTCATAATGGCATTATTCACGATTGCCAGATGTTGGAAACAACCCAGGTGTCCATCAAGCGATGAATGGATAATCGAATTGTGCTCTATACATGATGGAATATTGTGTAGCAGTAAGAAGAAACGAAATTGTGAAGCATATAACATGGATGAACCTGAAGGACATTATGTTGAGCGAAGCAAGCCAGACACAAAAAGACAAATACTGTTTGATTGTGCTACCATGAACTGAATATATTGTGTATTCTCATGCCATTCATAACTTGAATATGAGTCACCAAAAAATAGAATGAAGTTAGAGAATGGAAAGCTGTGGGTTACCTTGTGTGGAACTGGTAAAAAATGACATGTGTTAATCTTTCGAAATGAATAGAAAAGGTGAAAGCTTTTCATATATAGTAAGTAGTAGTACTATTATATGGGTATGACAGTGGCTGAAAGGGAAAGTCTAAGGTCATGTATATTACTAAAAGGAAAGCTAAAAAATGTAACATGGAACTGTATAGTATAGTAAAACTGCATGTGAAACATGAATATGGGTTAAATTGCATATATAAGACCATTTTTCTTTGAAACTGAACAAATGTATGTTAATACTACAGGATGTTAATATCAGGCAAAAAAACACACATTATGCTAAGTGAAAGAAACCAGATACAATGTACTACGTATTGTATGATTCCATTTATATAAAATATAAATGTAAATCAATTTATAAAGATGAATTTAGATTAGTGGTTATGTATGGCTTCAAAAGGACTGTTAAGGGTAACATAGTTTTCCCTTTTGGAGTAAAGAAATTATTCTAATATTTTTTGTTAAAGGTAAAGCACAACATTATGATTATACTAAAAGCCATTGATTATACACTTCAGATAGATTGTATAATATGATAATATATGTCAATAAAATTGCTTAATACATAAATAAATAATTGTGCAAGAATAGCCATAATATCAGCTATGTATAGCAAGGGAAACAGAGAGAGATTGTGAGGTAAAGACTTTTCTTTGTTTGTTTGTCTGTTTTTTGTTTATTATTATTATCATTGAAATAATGAAAATGCTCTAATAATGATTGAAGTGAAGAATGCGCAACTATGTTATTATACCAAATATCATTTGTTGTTGACTTTGGATGAATTGTATGCTTTAATAATATGTGTCAATAACATTGATTTGTTAAACACACACCCTTATATGTGGTGCATTTTAAGCCACTAAGGGTATGAAGTAAATCCCCCAACTCATCTCTCAGGAACGACTGCTGGAGCACAGGGCTCTTTTTGAAAACATAAGCTCTGGTGACAAATTTTACTATTTTGACACAATGCAGAAACTTTTTTTTTTAATCCTTTCATAGGCAGCAAAGTAATCCACACAATGACACATCAAGATATGCTTCTGTGTGGGGGGAGGTAAGGGAGGCCATATCACCTGTCATTGTTCACCCAGGAAAACCTTCTTGTATTTCCACTAGGTGATCCAGTCACAGAACAAAGCCTTGGGTGCACAGCCACGGATTAAACAAAGCACCTGCTTTTGAAGCCTTCACAGGCTAACAAGGTAAATCAGTGGTTAAAATACAGCACAGGATTAGGTGCTGTAAAGTATCATGGGATCAGAGAAGATGAAGCAAATGAATCAGACAGCTCCTTCCACACAGCTCGGGAGGTGCCCCCGCCCCATCTCTATGCACATCCATCCTCTCTCCAGTTCCACATTATATTGAAATTGCCTGCTTGTGTGTCTTTCTCCCCAACTAGGCTCTAAGCAAGGGATACTCAAACTCAGCATTATTAATATTTTGGACCAGATAAATTTTGGGTGTAGGGGCGGCCCTGTGCACTGTAAAATGTTTAGCAGCATCATTGGCTTTGACCCACTACATGTCAGTAAAACTCCACACACACACATGAGTTGTGACAGACAAAAATGTCTCCAGACCTTTCCACAAGTACCCTGGGGGCAATCCCTGTGCTGCCATTGGGAACCTCCACTCTAAGTTCTTCCAGAGTGGCAGCCACCTTTTCCTCATCTCTGAATTCTTAGTGCCAATGACGTGCCTAGCAATGTGAACCAAACAGCTTTGCTTGGAGGGATGGGGGAAGGTCCTGCATGAGGGAAGAGATTTGTTTTGAATTTTGAAGGATTAATAGGAATTATCTGTTGGCAATTCTTCTACAGAACTTTCTGCAGTCATGGAAAGGTTCTGAATCTTTACTTTCCAATCCAGTAGCTACTAGCACATGTAGCCTTGGGCACTTGAAATGTGGCTACTATTACTAGGAACTGAATTTTTAATTTAAGTGAGTTTTAATGACTTTACTTTCTAGCAGCCACATGAGGCTGGTGGCTCCCTTATTACACAGCACATCTCTGAGCATTCACTAGCCTGGCCCAGTGTAAGCACCACTCATCAAAGGCGAGGATTCTTCTACTGGGTTTGCATGGTTTCCCAAACATTCAGAAACATATTCACACGTATAGCTTCTCTGCCTATTGCCCAAGCCTTAAGCAGTGCTATAGAGAATACATTGAATCTACCAATCTTCACTCTACAGAGATGATGCAAAAAAGGCCAAGCCCACCCATTGTAAAGAAGCTGGGATACCATGGTGGAGAGGCTCAGAATCATCCAATGTATTCAAAAGCAGTCCAGCCAGCCAGCTTTCCTTCCATGCGCTTATGCTAAATGTTAAATTGTTCACCTGGTTCACAAAGATCCTGCAGACACTAGAGAAAGTTGATGCTAAGCATCAGAGTCTGAAGATTTGAGTGGGAATTCACTGAGACAGTTTCCTAAACTGGTCCAAACAACCACCAAAACAACCTTGGACACTCATTAAAACATCAGGCTCAGGCCCCACCTCTAGAAAGTCTTGATACAGGGCTGAGAGTTTTGCACATCTAGCAAGCAGCATTCCAGGCAAGCAGGAGCAGGTGCTAGGAGGACTAGGCCAAGGAATCCCCCTGTGAGGACATTCTCGGGATTTCACAGCTTTCAATATATCAAGCCTGCTGTACAGTAGTTGGCCGGAGTTTGAAAAATATACATTACTTGTGACATCAAAACTAGTTAGAAAAGTTTTAGGCTTTGGGCCTTCCAAAGTGATTGTACCAGTTCAGACTCCAGCAGCCGTATTTAAGAGTTTCTGTTTCCCACATTCTCAACAATTGGTATTAGCAGACTTTTAAGTTTTTTCCAAACTAATAAGAGTGAAATTAAATCTCATTGGTATTTTATTTTTAATATCCCAGATTACTGAACTTGAGCATCATCTCATTTATTCATTAGTCATTTAGTTTCCTTTGCCACAAATTGCTTGTTCATTTTTTTGCACATCTTTCTATTGGGTATTTTTGTCTTTTATTATTTGAAAGCATTTTTTATTAAATATATTTTGTGTAATAATCCTTTTACTATTGTATATGTTGTAAGTACATTGTTCTTAGTGTGCTTCTTGTTTACCATTACTTGGATCTCATTTGTCTTTCAGAAGTTTATATTTTGACATGGTCAAGGTTATCAGTCTTTTTTTCTATAGTTCATGCAGTTTTCGTATATAGATTAAGAAAATTTTCCGTGTCTTATTAGCTAAAAGATATTTCCTGCTTTTTCTTCTAATTGTTCTATATTTTGTTTTTTATGTTAGGGACTTTAATCTACATGAAGTTTCTTTTTATTTTTTTTCATTTTGTTTTGATAATTGTAAAGTAGGGATCTACTTTTCTTTCTGTATGAAGCCCAGTTATGCCATGACCTTTTACTGAGAAGTTCATCCTTTCTCTCTGATCTGTAATTCCAGCTCCACTGAATGAGAAGTGTTCATATATGCATTAATCTACTTCTGGGAATTCTAATCTGGTCAATTGATCTTTTATTTGTTGCTTAGCCAGAACCACACTATTTCACTTATTTGCTTATCCTGAAGGATAAGGAAACCCTTGTTATTGTTCTTTTTCAGAATTGTATTGGGTAGTTTGGGACTTTTATTTTGCCATGTGTAATTTAAAATAAGTTTATAAAGTTTCATAGAAAACCACGTTAAGATTTTTATTGGAATTGCATTGTCATTATAGACTTATGTGGGGGCAGATTGCCATCTTTACCATATTGGAGCTTCCTGTTTGTGACCACGATTTATCTGTTCATTTATTAAGTCCATCTTACCTATTCTTCAATAAAGGTTTGTCATTTTCAACACAAAATAATGTACAAATCTTTATTTTATGTACTCTTAGTCATCAACTTATTTTTATTGCTAAGTGAGGTGTTTTTCCCCCAATTTCTTTGTGTAAATACTGCCTAGTAGGAAAGCTATTGGTTTTTAAAGGTGGTTTATATCCATTGATCTTATTGAATAATTTTATTAGCTCTTTAGAATAGCTTAGGTTTTGTAAATAGATAATCATGCCATGCAGAAATAATGATAATTATCTTTTCTGATCCTTCTGTATCATTGCTTTACTGGATAGACTATCTAGACAGTGTGGATCAAAGCTATGGTACATGTGTTTGTCTTTTACCTGACTTTAATGGAAAAGCTTCTAAACATGTATTAAATGATACATGATAAGATTTATTATGATAAGATATTTTTGTTAGATGACCCTTTTCAGGTCAAGGGCATTCCAGTTTCCTTCTATTTATGCTTTGTTAAGGCTCAGGTTTTTTCATATCACAAATGAGTATTAAATGTTACCAAATGCTTGCTCTGCATCTATTGTGGTGATTGGATCGATTGTCTCTTTTAATCCACTAATGGGATGCATTACCTTGATACATTTCTTCTTTGAATTTCTGGGGTAAACCATGCTTGACCTTATTTTTAAAACCTATCCTTATATACCACCAAACTGGTTTTGTTCCTATTTTATTTAGATTTTTTACATCAATGTTTATGAGTGAAGTTAGCCAGTGTCTTTTTTTTATTCTGACCTTGGTTATAGAATCAGATTATATTGTCTCATAAAATAAGTTGAATGGTTTTGTTGGGGTTTTTTTTGTCTAATCTCTGGAACAGTCTGTATAAAATGAGAGTTATGTGCTCTTTGTTATGTGCAACGGCAGCTGTAAATCTTTCTGGTTCTGTTTCCTTTTCTAAGCAGGACATTTTTGACTCCTGATACCATATATTATTTTGCTAATATCATGTAAGTAATAGGTAACACAGATAGCTTTACTATGTGTCAAATCCCCACTCTAATCCAAGCATTTCAAATATGAATACTCTTTTAAACAACACAACAGCCTAATGAGCTGGGTACAATTGTTATTCCCATTTTATGTGTCTGAAAACTGAGGCAGAGAAGGGTTAAGTAGCTGAAGCTTAACAATTAAATGGTAGACAGAATCAAGCCTATGTGGCCTGGCTGGAGAATCTGTGCATCTAGCCACTGCACTGTAGTCAGTTCTTCTGTTTTTCTTGGTTAAATTTACATATTCCTGGAAAATTATACATTTATTTCAAGTTTCAAAATTATTGACCTGACTTTGGATAGATTTATGGTAAATGAATATATCTCAAAAAACTGTTTTTAAAATTGTTGACAAGATGGTATTATAGTAGTCACATTAAAATTTTAAAAAGAAAACAGACTTTCTTGCCCAGAAATTACAATATAAGTATTAAACATGTATTTTCTACATAATATGTTATTGACATAAGGTTATCAATGTCAAATAAAATATTCATTTTTTTCCATTTTCTTCTAGGCATCTGTCTTCTTGACCAATCATTTTCTTCCCCAAGATGTTTTTTTTTCTCTTTTTAAGAGATTTTTGTTTTAATAATTTTTTATTTTTTAAAAGATACTTAGGTTACTTAAATGTTACACAAAAAATATAGGGATTCCCATATGCCCCAATCCCCCATATCCCACAGCCTCCCTCATAAACATCCTTCATTAGTGTAGCACATTCATTGCAATTGATAAACACATCCTGGGGCTTCGGCATTGAGCATGGACCATAGTTGGCATTGTAATCTACACTCTCTCCAACACAGTTCTGCACGTTATATGATGATACAAAATGGCCTATATCTTTCATTGCAATGTCATTCAGGATGATTCCCAAGTCCCAAAAAAGCTCCCATATTACAACTGTTTTTCCTTTGCCCCACCCCCAAAGTCTCCAGTAGCCACTGCATCCACATCAATGTTGTAATTTCTTCCAATGCTAGAATCACAATAAGTCTATAGTAGATAGAATATCAATAAGTCCACTCTAGCCCATAGTTCATTCCCCAATCCTGAGGCTTCTGTGATGGTGATGTCCACTCAACCTCTAATTGAGAGGAGGTTTCAATCCCATACAGCCGATGGATGGGACTCTCTGGCTTGCAGTTGTTGGCTTTCTCATTTCCTTGGTATCCTCCCCAAAATTTTGCATGCCACACTTGAGGCTGAGAAGAATTTCTGAATACCACGGCAAAGGACTGATAAATTTAGCTACATCTTACAGTTGTGTTCCTAGTGGTTTTTCAGCCATCCTTCACTGGAAACTCAGGCTTCATTGCACCTTGGAGAGCCCCTGCTGGAGTTGTGCTGGCCTCATGGCTCACCAGCCCATGTGTGCCTTCCCCTGGCAGCCAGGGCAAAAGTCACATGATATTTTGAAATCTCTAAAGTACCTCTTTTATCCCTCACCTTACTTTATTTATAGTTTATTCTTTCCTTCATAAATCTTGCTAAAACTTTGTTTAACTGGTTTCCCTCCTCTCCTTCCCCACCCCCCCCAGCAAACCAGATTTTAAATATAGGATGTCTGGGATTTGCTTTAAAATAATACAGTAAGGCATATGAAAGTGAGGAAGTGGATGTGGCTCAAGCGATTGGACTCCCGTGTGCCATACAGGAGACCCAGGGCTTGATTCCTGGGGCCTCCTGGTAAAAGGCTAGCTGGCCTGAGCAGCAAGCTGGCCCGAGAGGAGAGCTGGCCCACATGGATTGCTGGCCCATGCAGGGATGCTGTCCCGAGAATAGAGCTGGTCCATGTAGAGTGCTGGCCCTCGTGGAGAACTGGCACAGCAAGATGATGCAACAAAAAGAAACACAGAGGAGAGACAATAAGAGACACAGTAGACCAGGTAACTGAGGTGGTGCAAGAGATTGAGCACCTCTCTCCCACTCTGGGAGGTCCTAGGATTGGTTCCTGGTGCTGCCTAAAGAGAAGACAAGCAGAGAAAGAAGATCACACAGCAAAATGACACAAAGAGCAGACAAGAGAGGAGTTGCGGTGAGAATTAATTAATTAATTAATCTTTAACAAAAAAAAGAAAAAGAAAGTGAATGGGAGGGTATGTGAAACAAGATTGGCCAGAGTCTGGAAACAAGGGTTCATTATCCCGTTCTCTATGTTTATCCATGTTTGGAAATTTCCACAATAAATAAATAAATAAATAAACAAATAAATAAATAAGTAAATAAAAGAATCTTATTTTTTTTGTTTTGTTTTAAATAACCTCCATTAATTTTTTTAAATTCATGGGATTTTTCATAACTTATGCATTTATCTTTATTTCCTTAATCTTTCTTTGGGTTTTCTTTATTGTTATTTCCCCATCTCCTTTCTTAGTTAGATTATTTTCAGTCTTTTTTGTTTTCTAGTAAATGCAATTAAGCCCAAGTTTCCCAACTTTTTTTTAATGTAATGCTTTTGTTGTTCTAATTTTCAAAAAATTTCCTAAGTGCTTTCCTTTTTTAAGCCATGTATTTTTGAAACTGTGGCCATCAGCTGTCTATATGATATCAATTATTCAGAATTTGTGGAAACTCGCTTTATGCCTATTATTAAATCATGGTTACTCTT
Source organism: Cabassous unicinctus (assembly GCA_029593785.1). Lineage (NCBI taxonomy): Eukaryota > Metazoa > Chordata > Mammalia > Cingulata > Chlamyphoridae > Cabassous > Cabassous unicinctus. The sequence goes on from JAQZBX010034246.1 coordinate 18,010, forward strand.
TTTTTTCAAGTATCTAACTACTAATGATTTTTGTTTTTTTATCAGTTTCTGAGAGATATATGTTAATGCGTCATCTTTTAATTGTGGATTAAGGAAACTGGTACATTTCTCTTTGTTATTCTTTCAGTTTAAATTTGTTGTATTCCAAAGAGATTCGTGATTGTTAAATCTTCTTTTTTAATTTACTTTTATAAATATATAATATTCATACTTTTAATTTTTTCTTGTTTTTGTTTTTTTGTTTTTCTTTTATGAGATACTGGGGATTGAATCTGGGACTTTGTACATGGGAATCGGGTGCTCAAACCACTGAACTACAGCTGCTCCATATTCCTACTTTTAGCCTTAAATTCTATTTTGTTCCATATATCAATATTTCTATCCTAATTTTATTTTAGTTATCAATTCAAAGAATCTGTTCATATATTCTTTTAACTTTTTTTCTAAATCAAGCAGAAAATCTTTATTAAAAATGAATGTAGCATGTTAAAAAGAAACAAACAACTTTTTAACTTACTATGTTGTTTATTAAATTTTAGGTGTGTCTCATATGCAAAATAGTTTGATTTTTTTTAGATTAAATCTCATAATGCCTAGTAATAGCTAAGATTTGTTACATTTATTAAGATTATATTTTTGAATATTTATACATATATACATAAAAACATGCAAGAAAATGGTGGATTTTACTCTGTTTCCCCTCTTCTCCTTTCTTGTCCTCTATTGAATTGGTAGTTTCATTTATTGTCTTTTTTCCTTTCTACTGAATCCAAACTTATAGACTCTGTTTTTATTCTTATAGAATATAACCACATGCATCTTTGGTCTTATATTCTAACCAAATGGAAATTTATATCTCTAAACTCCTTCCTAACAAGATACAAATTGGAACACAATTTAACTTCCCTTTAAATGCTTTCACCACACATTATGTTATTGTTGTCCAGCATTCAATGCTAGCCTTTTCAATCAGGAACAAAAAATTTTTATAAACAGCCAATGCTTATTTATTTATTTAATTATTTATTTATTTTTATTTATTTATTTTTATTTATTTATATTCTTGCCTTCATTAGTGCTTCTTATTTATGTGGAATTTTTTTTTATTGTGGGTAAAAATCAAAATTTTCACAATACAAACCCATATTTGTAAAATGATATATAGATATATATGCGTATATGTGCAATTGCTTACAAAAATATTTCTTTTTTTCATATATATTTTAAAGATGCTTAGATTACATAAATGTTACACGAAAATTACAGGGATTCCCATGATCTCCACCTCCCATACCTTGCATACATTGCACATAAACATCTTTCATTAGTGTGGCACATCACCTGCAATAGATATACACATCTTGGTGCTTTGCCATTAAGCATAGACCACAGTTCACATAGTAGGCCACACTCTCTCCCACACAGTTCTGCATGGTATATGCTGATGTAAAATCCCCTATATCCGTCGCCAAAATGTCACTCAGGACAACCCCCAAGTCTTGAAAAAGCCCCTGTGTTACAACTGCATTTACCCTCCCTGCCACGAAAGCATCTATTGGCCACTGGCTCCACCTCACTGTTATAATTTCTTCCATTGCTTGAGTCACAATATGTCTACAACAGAATACCATTAAGTCCACTCTAGTCCATAGCTCTTCCCCCACTCCTGAGGGGATTGGAATGGTGATGTCCACTCCACCTCCAAGTGAGAGGGGGCCCATATCCCTTGGATACGATGGATGGCATTATCCTGCCTGCAGCTGCAAGCTCTCTCCGTTCCCTGGCATGGCTGTTGCCCATCATCATCTCCTTGCCAGGTGTCTTGGGAGAGTCCATTGAGCTGTATAGTAGGAGTTGTAGCTCCACCAAGATTCCAGGCACACCTGGTACATAGGAAAGCCAGAGGCTCCAGTCTCTGGAAGTACACCTACAAACCCCAGCCTCTCATATAGGTTTGAATAGAAGGGACTGAAGGACCATGTGCAGGGAGGACTCATTTGAGTCCAAATTTGTCACTCTCAGGAGAACAGATTCCAAAGTAGAGCTCACTGATAAGGCGTCAATCTCTGGGGCTATACCCACTTATATATGACCTGGGTGTCTCCAGAGCCCTCAGGAGCCCCTCTGTGTGGGGTGATATCCACTTTGGTGTTCTATGAGATCCTACTGAGGTGTATGTAAGCGTTACCTCGGGGATGACCTCCCGACTCTCTTTGAAATCTCTTAGCCACATGAACTCGTTTGTCTTTAGATTTCCCCCCTTTTATTCAAGGTTTTTTTCCAGTTGTGTTTCCAGTTGGCACTTGGTATTAATCCCTCGTTGCCAGGGAGGCTTATCCCAGGCAGTCATGTCCCACGTTGGGGGGAAGGTAATGCATTCATATTTTGAGTTTGGCTTAGAGAGAGGCCACATTTGAGCAACAAGGAGGTTCTCAGGTGGCAACCGTTAGGAACCCCATAACAGTTGGCAAAGTTTCAATTACAAGAGCAAAGGCTCATAAGGCTAGTCATCAATAGCAAGAACCCAACAGTGGGCAATCCTCTTTTGCCAGATACTGCCCCTGCACTCAGGGGACTGTTGCTGCTCCCTTGGAGAATGTGGCAGAGCTCTCCAGGCTGGGAATTCAGTATTCCCTCAATTATTGAGTGATTGTCTACCCACCATGACCATGCCCCATCCCTCAATCATTTCAACAATTTTATATATGTTTCATATGTATTCAGATGAACTTACTCCCATGAATCCCACATCCCAGACACCCCCAACCAATGATCCTCTGCAGCCCACATTGTAACCTTTCTGTGATCTAAACTTTCCTTGAAGATGATGCCCATATAATAACCCAATAGAATTAATAGGAAATTGAAATAATAATGATAAGCTTAAATGCAAAAGATAAAATACAAGAAAACTCAGAAAAAAAGAACTGAAAATAAGATATTATTAACGGATTGGGACAATAAAAAAAAGAAAATGGGAAAAAATGAAATTATTTTTATTTTTTTATTTTTATTTTTTCTCCTCTTATCAGTGCATTATCAGATGTCCAGTGTGTACTGTGACACTTTCCCCCTCTCATTTCCCACTGCCTCCCAAACTATCATTTAGTTTTCAAAGATGATTTAGGTCACAGCAAAGTCACAAACAGAATACTAGAGATTCCCATGTACCTAACCACCTTCACCCTTCCCCACCCCATATTAAAACCTTGTGTGTGTGTGTGTGTGTGTGTATGGTAGCATTCTTATAACTGTTATACAGATAGTGAAACATAGGTACTAAACATTGTCAGTGGTTCACAGTATAGTTTACAATTTGGATGGTACAGTTTAATAATTTTTGATGATATTTACCATGTCCTGTGTCCTATACTGTAAGGTAATGAAAAACCTTTCCCATGATCACTAAATACCTCATTTGATCTTTTCTGTTCATTCCTCCCCATTCCCCTGGGGCATATGACACTTCCCTGTCTTGACTCATGGGATGACAAGATTCACAGTTATATGTCCTGGGTATTCTAACCTGCCCTTCCTAATTTACCCACCTGTTAAACCTGCACCACCAAACACAGTCATATCACTATCCACTTGTCCTCTCCTTCAATATGCAACTATACTCTATCACTTCACCATAGATTATGTCCATATGGGTGATGGCTCACAACTTACTCTTCTCTCTCTCTCCCTTGTTAACATATCTTTCAGACAGTGGTTCTCAGAGACTGCTCACTTTCCTCAATTCAAATCAGTGAGATCATATACTGTTCATCATTCACTGCCTGGTTTGCTTCACTCAACATAAAGTCTTCAAGATTCATCCATGTTATTCCATGTGTTAGCACTTTATTCCTTCTAACAACTGAGTAATATTCCATTGTATGTATGTACGACATTTGGCTTATCCATTCTTCTGTTGACGGTCATGGGGGCTGTTTCCAAATTTTGGCAATTGTGAACAATGCCTCTATGAATATTGGTGTGCATATATTTGTTAGTGTCTTTGCTTTCAATTCTTCTGGGTGTATACCCAGCATTGGAATTCCTGGATCATACAGAAGATCTATTCTTAGTTTCCTGAGGAACCGCCAGACTGCCCTTCACAGTGGCTGGACCATTCCACAATCCCACCAACAGTGGATGAGGGTTCCTATTCCCCCACATCCTCTCCAACACTTATATTCTGCTAGTTTTTTAATAGCTGCCATTCTGAAGGGTGTAAGATGGTATCTCATTGTGGTTTTGATTTGCATTTCCCTAATAGCTAGCAATGTCGAGCATTTTTTCATGTGCTTTTTAGCCATTTGTATTTCTTCCTCGGATAAGTGTCTTTTCAGGTCACTTGCCCATTTGTTAAATGGGTTGTTTGTCTTTTTATTTTCAAGGTGTAGGATTTCTTTATATATGCAGGATATTAGGCTCCTATCAGATATATGATTGCCAAATATTTTCTCCCATTGGGTAGGCTGCCTTTTTATTTTCTTAATAACATCCTTTGAGGTGCAGAAGTTTTTAATTTTGATGAGATCCTATTTATATCTTTTTTCTCTTTTTGCTCGTGCTTTGACTGTGAAGTTCATGAAACCATTTCCTATTACAAGGTCCTGTTGATGCTTCCCTACATTATCTTCCAAGGTCTTTATGGTTTTGGCTCTTATATTTAGATCTTTGATCCATCGTGAGTTGATTTTTGTATAAGGTGTGAGATGGTATTCTTCTCTCATTCTTTTGGATATGGATATCCAGTTCTCCAAGCACCACTTGTTAAAGAGGCCATTCTCTACCAACTGAGTGGGCTTCGTGGCCTCCTTGAATATCAGAACTGTATATGCGAGGATCTATATCAGAACTTTCAATTCACTTCCTTTGGTAAGTAGATATCTCCTTGTGCCAATATCATGCAGTTTTGAACACTGTAGCTTTGTAGTATGCTTTAAAGTCAGGTAATGTGATACCTCCAACTTCATTTTTCTTTTTCAATATGTCTTTGGCTATTCGGGGCTTCTTACCTCTCCAAATATATTTTGTGGTTAGTTTTTCCAGTTCCTTAAAAAATACACTGTTGATTTTTATTGGGATTGCATTAAATCTGTAGATTAGTTTGGGTAGGATAGACATCTTGATGATGTTTAGTCTTCCTATCCGTGAACAGGAAATATTTTTCCATTTATTTAACTCTTCTTTGATTTACTTTAACAGTGTTGTGTAGTTCTCTGTATAGAAGTCCTTTACATCTTCAGTTAAATTTATTCCTAGGTATTTGATTCTTTTAGTTATTATTGTAAATGGTATTTTTCCCTTGATTTCCTCCTCAGATTGCTTGTTATTGGTATACAGAAATGCTACTGATTTTTGAGCATTGATCTTATAGCCTGTAAAATTACTGAACTCCTTCATAAGTTCTAGAAGGTTTATTGCAGTTTTCATAGGGCTTTCTATGTATAGGATCACGTCGTCTGAAAAAAATGAAATTTTTACTTCTTCTTTTCCAATCTGGATGCCGTTTATATCTTTTTCTTGCCTCACTGCTTGAGCAAAGTGCCGTATAAGACAATGTTAAAGAGGAGTGGTGCTAGTGGGCATTCTTGTCTTGTTCTTGATCTCAGAGGGAAGGCTTTTAGGATTTCACCATTGAAGATGCTGTTAGCTTTGTGTTTTTCATATACACCCTTCATCATATTGAGAAAGTTTACTTCTATTCCTATTTTTGTAATGTTTTGATCAGGAAAGAGTTCTGTATTTTATCGAATGCTTTTTCTGCATCTATGGATATGATCATGTGATTTTTTTCTTTGAGTTTGTTTATGTGGTGTATTACATCGATTTTCTCATAGTGAACCATCCTTGCATACCCGGGAGGTAACCCACTTGATCATGGTGTATAATCCTTTTGATATGTTGTTGAATGTGATTAGCAAGTATTTTGTTGAGGATTTTAGCATCTAGATTCATTAGGGAAATTGGTCTGTAATTTTCCTTTCTTGTGGTATCTTTGTTAGGTACTGGTATTAGGGTAAATTTGATATCATAGAATGAGTTAGGCAATATTCCTTTTACTTCTATTTTTTGCAAGAGCTTAAGCAGAATTGGTGTTATCTCTTTCTGGAAAGTTTGGTAGAATTCAGCTGTGAAGCCATCTATTCCTGGGCGCTTCTTAGTTGGGAGGTTTTTGATGACTGACTCTATGTCTTTACTTGTAATTGGACTGTTGAGTTCATCAATTTCTTCTTTCATCAATGTAGGCTGTTTGAGAGTTTCTAGAAACTTGCCCTTTCCCTCTAAATTTTCATTCTTATTGGCATATAATTTTTCAAAGTATCCTCTTATGATACTCTTTATTTCTGTGGGGTCAGTAGTGATATCCCCTTGCTCATTCCTTATTTTGTGTATTTGCATCTGTTCTCTCTTTTTCTTTGTTAGTCTGGCTAAGGATTTGTCAGTTTTATTGATCTTCCCAAAGAATCAGCTTCTTTTTTTTTTTTTAATTTTCTAGTGCTCTCTTATTCTCTATTTCATTTAGTTCTGCTCTAATCTTTGTTATTTCCTTCTTTCTACTTCCTTTTGGTTTACTTTGTTCTTGTTTTTCCAATTCCTCCAAGTGTGCATTTAGGTCTTCAATTTTAGCTCTTACTTCTTTATTAATATATGTATTTATGGCTATGACTTCCCTCTTAGGACTGCTTTCGCTGCATCCCATAGGTTTTGTTATGTTGTGTTGTCATTTTTATTAGTTTCAAGCTAGTTACTGATTTCTTTTGAGATTTCCTTCTTGACCCACTGTTTGTCTAAGAGTGTGTTGTTTAACTTTCATATCCTTGTGCCTAACCTGTTTCTCTGGCCCTTAGGGATTTCCAATTTCATTCTGTTGTGATCAGAGAAATTACTTTGTATAATCTCAATCTTTCTGAATTCATTGAGAATTGTTCTGTGGCCTAGCATGTGGTCTATCTTGGACTATGATCCATGTGCACTCGAGAAGAAAGTAAATCCTGCTGTATTTGGGTGTAGTGTTCTGTGTATGTCTATTAAATCCAGGTCCTGTAATGTATTGTTGAGAGCCTTTGTTACTTTATTGCTT
>JAQZBX010034247.1:0-15847 GCA_029593785.1 Cabassous unicinctus
GACTGATGAAGATTCTCCCACCTTTCTCGTTTGCCAGGGGTAGGGACAGAGCCACAGCCGTGTGTAATAATCCAAGTCATGCAGGCCAAGACCATCTGTAGTTGCCCAGAGAGACTGATGAAACTACATGCCCCTTCCTCCTCAACCTGGGGCAGGAATGGAGCTGCAGGTGTGGGCAGCAGTCTCTGCCATGCGGGTCCAAAATGACTGCAGTTGCCCAGGTAGAGTGACATAGCACTGTCTCCCTTCCTTTCCAGGGGCGGGGGATGGACCGTCTGGACTGCCCAACAATCCAATTTGTGTGGGCCTAATGTGCCTGCAATTGCCCTGAAAGGCTGAGGGAGTACTGCCCTTTCTGCCCTTTAAGGGGTGGGAACGGAACTACTGATGCCAAACAGTTCAGTCCATGTAGACCAAAAGTACCTGCCATTGCTCAGAAAGGCTAAGGAAACACGAGCCCCCTCCTATCCTATTGGGTGGTGGGGGTGGACCCACAGGCACCCAGCAGTTCAGTCCCTGTAGGATAAGAGTACCTGCTGTTGCCAGAAAAGGCTGAGGAAATACAGCTCCCCTTCTACCTTACTTGGGGGCAGGGATGGAGCTATAGGTGTCCAACTATTCAATCTGTGTGGGCCAAAATCACCGACAGTTACTCAGAGAGGCTAAGGAAACACAGCTCCCCTCTTATCCTATTGGGGGGTGGGGATGGGGCTATGGGTGCCCAAGTATCCAGTCTATGTGGCATGAAAGTGCCTACAGTTTCCCAGAGGCTGAAGAAACCCCAGCCCCCCTCCTATCCTATGGGGTTGGAGGGGTGGAGATGGAATTGAAGGCACTCCGCAAATCAGTTTGTGTGGGCTGAAAGTGCCTGCAGTTGCCTGGAGATGTTGAGTAAACACAGCTTCTTTCCTATCCTATTGGGGTGCAGAGATGGAGCCCCACGTGTCTGACTATTCAGTCTGTCCCAGCCAAATGTACCTGCAGGTCTTGCCAGTTTCCTCCCTGCCAGAGGCAGGGCTGGAGCCTAGGCTAGGGCTGCAGGCCAATCTGGGTAGAAAGAAGCCAGTTCCTACCGTCAGTGTGATTTTCAGTCCTCCCCTCTTCCCCTCATGCTGGGGGCGGAGTCAAAATGGCAGCTACCGGCCTCTTTCCGACTTTGATGGGTTCAAACTTTAGCTATTCTTAGGATTATACTTTAGCCGGCCGAATATACTAATCAGTAGCTGAAGTTGGTGCCCAACCATCTCTTCCTCCCCCGTTTTTAGGAAATGGAGCTTCCAATTTCAGCCGTGGAATATCTCCCAAGGCAGCTTGTGCTGCCAGTGGAGGATGGGCACTGGCCTCCATGGCATGGAGAGCTCTACTTACGAATCTTTTTTGCAGATGGGCAGTCTCCTTCTTCTATTCTTTCAAGGATGTTGCGGTGTGATTTTCTGGTCTCTTGGAGCCCCCAAACAGGTGGCTTAGATGGCTCTGGGTGATTACTAACTGCCCTGTAGCATGAGCTGACTCTTGGAGCTCATTACTCTGCCACCATCTTGCTGGTAGTCAGGTACAACCACTTTTAAGAACAGTTTGACAGTTTCTTAAAAAGTTAAACATAAACTTGCCATATAACCCAATCACTCCACTCCTAGGTATATAGGCAAGAGAACTGAAAACATATATCTACTTGAAGACTTGGATGCAAATGTTCATAGCAGCATTATTCATAATTGCCCCAAACTGGGAGCAATCTAAATATCCATCAGTTGGCAAAAGAATAAGCAAAATGTAGTACAACATTTGGTAAGATACAATTTAGGGATAAAAAGGAATGGACTGCGGAAGCAGCTGTGGCTCAATTGGTTGGGCTCCCATCCCGCGGGGCGCTGTGAGCTCAGGGCCGGCACTGCGTGGTGAGCTGGCGCAGCAAGATGACCCAACAAAGGGAGACAAGCAGACACAGAAAAACGTATAGCAAATGGACACAGCAAGCACAAGCAGCAAGGGGGGGATAAATAAATAAAAAATTAAAAAAAAACAAAAACAGAAAAACAAAACCACCACCCCAACCCTCCTCCCTTAAAAAAAAAAAAAGGAATGGACTGCTGATACATGCTACAACCTGAGTGAACCTCAAAAATGTATGCTAAGTGAAATAAACCAGACACAAAGAAAATCAGATACTGTATGATTCCATTTGTATGAAATAACCAGAGAAGACAGATCTATGGCGACAGAAAGTAAATTAGTGGATTAGCCTGGGGCTGGGGGTGGGAATAGGCATTAACTGCTGAAGGGCCTTTTGCAGGTGCGGGTGGGGGGGTGGTAGGAGGGCTGTTAATAGAACTATTCTAAAACGGGATTGTGCTGGTGGTTGCATAACTCTGTAAATATACTAAAAAGCCATTGAATTGTACACTTAAAATAATTTAAAGTGAATTTTCAGGTATGGAAATCATTTCTCAGTAAAGCTGTTTAAAAACAAGCCAACCTCTAATGGTTTTCCACCTCAATTCATGGAAAAGCCCAAGTCATTTCCTTTTTATAGCCGCCAAGCCCCTCCATGACCTCTCTGTCCTTGCTCCCCACTCTCACCTCTACGAACCTTGCTGCAGCCACCTCTTCTCCCTGCTGTGCCTGGAGGGCTTCGGGCAGGCGCCTGCCTTAGGCTCTCTGCACCACCTGGTCCATCGCCTGCCACTTCCCACAAGTATCTGCATAGCGCTCCTCTCACCTCTTTAAAGTGTGTCCTCAAATGTCACCTTCTCAGTGAGGTTTCCCTGGATCCTTTATTCAAAATAGCAGTTTCCTCACATTCGTTAGTCTTCTAGCCTGATTTATCATTCATCATTGAAGTTATAAGTGTCTGACATCTTTTGTTTCACTTATTCATTTTATTAATGATTCCCTTTTTCCATCACTAGAATGTAAGTTCCATGAAGGCAGGGAATTTTTTCCCCTCTTTTGTTCACTACTGTTTTTACATCACTTGGCATGGAATAAATGCCCAATAAATATTTATTGAATGGATGAGGCTACATATTCTTTCATTTTTCAAGCAAAATACTGGGACCACCTTGGCATTTGATAAGGGCTTTTGTTTTGTTACTTTTTATTGTAGAAATTTTCAAACATAAAAAAAGTAGAGAGAAACTATAATGAACCCACTGTCCCTATCATCCTCCTTGATCAATTATTAGTAAGTGTTATGTGGAAATTCTTCGGGTGATGAGGCGCAGCCAGTAGAGAATGCATGTACCGACGGCTGTTAGCTCAAAGGCACTGGAGGGTGAGAGGGGAGAATGAGGGCGGTGAAGGGGTCCAGGGCTTACCTGACCTAGTCTCCTGCGAGGGTCCAAGGGAAGGGGGAGGAGGGCACACCTGGGTCCCAGGCTCTTGCCTTTATCAGGACCCAGAGGGAAGGGGGAGGGCTTTCCTGTGGTACTGGGGATTGGCAGTTTCCAACTACACGACATGAAAAACAGAAGCAGCAAGGGCTGTTCAGAGAAGCTAAGGCAGCGCTCATCATTCAAACATTTGGGGGTACATGTCTTGCTAGTTGTGGTTATACTCAGGGCAGGGCTACCTGGGGTATTCACTCCAAAGAGAAACTTATGACTGGGCAAAAACGACGAGGCACCAAATATAATTTCTTTCATGCCATTACAATAAGGATGCCGATTTGTTTCATCCACACTCTCACTCATTCCCTGTATGCCCCACCAGATGATTTTAATGCAAATCTCAAACCTCATATATTTATATCTGTATTTCAATATGTACCTTTAAAAGATAAGGACTCAAAAACCCCCACATCATTAGCACACCTAAAATAAAAAAATAATAATCCCCTAATATCACCAAATATTCAGTCAGTATTTACATTTCCCCAGTTGTCTTACAAATGCCTTTGTTTTTGCTTTTTGTTTTATATTTGTGTAGTTTGGTTTGGGATTCAATTAAGTATCATACATTCTAACTTGCTGATATGTGTCTTTTATTCTATAGATTTCCCCTCCATCTCTTTTTTTTCTCTGCAATATTCTGTAGAAGAAGTAAGTTCAGTTTTCCTGTAGCTTCCCATAGCCTGGATTTTGCTGATTACACGGCTGCTTTCCTGGGGATCATTTAATGTGTTCCTCTGTCCCCTGCATTGCCTATAATCTGGTAGATCTAGAGGCTGGGTCACATTTTTGTTCTTTTTTTCTCAAGCCTGCTTTACAGATGGTGTTTGTACTACTAATAGAGGAGCATAGTGTCTGGTTATCTTTCTTTTTCAGGGGTGATGGACACTGCCCAGATCCACTAGTTTAGCAGTCTTTGAAAAACAGTAATATTCTAATGCCTTCCTTCTTCTTTTTTCTAAAAGAAAATCACCCACCTGCCCTGCAATTAATTATCTGGTTGCCTTGATAATTTAGAAAGAGAGGGCAAATGCTTGATTCTTTCCCTTTATTTATCCATTTTCATATTAATGAGATATGTTGTTCCCAGCATCTTCCAAAGGGGACCAGTGAGTTGTTGTGGTTGTGTGAGTATCACTACGAACAATGAATATAAGCATGTTTACATGTTTTAATCTACTGCAATAATTATCTTAATTACTGCTCAAATCGTCCCATCTTTGGCCTGTGGAAGCTTATTTAGATTGACTTCTGAGTCCTACTGATGCAATTCTAATTGTCTTTGATAATTTCCTTACTCTGCCATGACGATGTATTCTAGGCTCTTCTTGTACATTTCCTGCCTGAGACCTAGATTCAGCCATTTCTCCTAAAAGTCCTATATCCTTTTAATGGCAAATGTATTTAAAGAGCACAACTGGGTTGCTAGTGGTGCTTCATTGCTATGGGTCAGGTGAGGTAGGAATGTTTAGTAGACAGAACTAGAAAATATGTGTTTCATACCCGTCTTCCAAATGAAACAGGGCTACAAGCTCTTTAACTCATCCATCTTGCATCTGTGTCTCCTTTTAACCACTTGGTTCTCGATGATACCCAATAATTACTTATTTTCTTTATTCTACAGCACAGCAATCCCAGAATAACAACACCAAGTCTACCACAAACAATATGATTACTGAGAAGAGGTGAAGCTTTTGTTTTATTTTATAGTTATTTTTTACCTTAGGGTGATTATGTTGCTAACTGAATACACAGATATAATCACTTGTTTCATTTTAATTTTGCTTTTTAGAAGTTGTTTCTATGTAATTTTGTTTTATAATTATGTAAAATATTTGTTTCAAAAGACAAATCTTCAGAATATTTTAAAAAATTCTTTCCTCTCCCCCTTTACATAACCATTTCAAGATTTTATATTATTCTTTTATTGGTTTTCCAGCATGAGCAAATATCTATATTTGATATATATTTAAAATCTCCCTTTCTTATATAAATGGTAGCATACTATACAAATTTTTCTTCACTTTGCTTTTTTCACTTAACAATCACTCCATTCTATTTTACAGAGTCTCCTCATTCCTTTTTACAGCTGTATGGTATTTCTTGGTGTAGCTGGAGCCCTGTTTATTGAACTGTTTTACTACTGATGGGCTTTCAGACTGTTGCAAGCATTTCGCTACTAAAAATAGTGCTGCAATAGTACTTCATGCAGATGTCTCACCATATTTTTGCTAGTGAGTCTTTGGGATAGTTTTCTAGAATATAGATTCCTAAAAGATAAATTTCAGTATGATTGCTGGGTCAAATTGTAAGTGCATATATAGTTTTACTAAAATATTGCCAAATTCCCCTCCATCGGGATAATGCCATTTTGTATTCCTTCCAGCAATGAATGAGAGCCTCACCGTAGCCTCAGCAATAGAGTATGTGGTCTAAATGTTGGACTTTTGCCAGTCTTCTAGGTGAGAAAAGGTATCTCAGTATGTTTTGATTTACATTTATCTTATTATGAGTGAAATTGAGCGTCTTTTCGCATGGTTAAGAGTCCTTTTCACTTTCTTTTCTGTGCATTGTGCCTCTCTCAGCTGCTGCTTTCCTCAGGCTTTCCCTTAGGTTTCAGATTACTATCTTTTCTTCCTGTTAACTTTAGCATATCAAAGAAACATCCCGACCTGGTGAAACTACAGTTGGAGGGTGGATTGGAGACCATGGAGAATCACAGACATGTGCTTAGCACAAGGACAAAAGCAAAAATATTTTCAAATATTGATTAGGGTTTAGAATCACGAGATAAGAAATACTGAGTTTCTTGGCTGCTTAAATTGATTTCATTTATTCATCAATTCAATTACTATTTATTGGGCACGTGCTCTGTCCAAATACTGTTCTAGACACTGAAGATACAACAATGAACTTATTCCCTTACCTCAGGAAGTTAATGGAGAAGGAAATGACATTATTCTCCTGATTCAGGCTGAAATCATACCTGAAAAAATATACGCTTCTCTCATATGATTTTCCCCATGTTTCCATTTGGGTATCAAACCTACTAGTGTAACCAGATTTTGTCTAGATTCTTGACTATGCTGCAGAAATGAATTTCAAGAGCATGTCAGATTAATAAATTAGGCCAGTAATTTATTTAAGGTAGGGAGGGAAGAGAAATGGGAGAAAATAACAGGTCAAAGGCCCCAAGTAGAGAGGAAGGGGCTTAAGAGTGATGAAGAGGACTGATTTACAGACGACAGTTTCCCATTATAGACTATAAATGCCCAGGTTTTACTTGTGTGTTGATCCAGGTGGGGGCGAAGAAGGCCAGAACAGGGATCCAAAGGCAAGAGAGAGAGAGTTCAGTCTTTACACTTGCTTTTTAAACCATTAATTATTCTGCCCCTTTGCTAATGACACGGGAGGAGCCCCTACTGTTTGCTGTTTTGATTGATTACCCCACCCATCAGTCCCTGGGAAAGGCCCAATGATAATGGCCCTGGAGAATATCCGGGGCTTCTCCTGGCTTCCAGAGGAAATCTCATTCGAGAGGGTCTTCCAGCAGCCATCTTGGGGGTATCGATATCCACATGGACTTCTTGCGAGGTTCCAGATCCATCTATTGATTCCCTATTTTACTAGGCTGCTTCACTAGTAAGTCAAAAGCAATGGTAAAAATCCCAGTTTCTGCCATAAAGATGACTGTTAGTGTTGGAAGAGGTCTGAGGTCTTCTTTTATGGATGAGGGGAAAATGATTCAGCAATCTTGTCACTGCTCAGTCACATTTTCCAGTCTTCCTGGGTTATTTCCACAGCATCAATCTTGTAGAGAAGTTAAGAGAGCAAAAATAATGCCATTGCAACCCTGCCCTTGGCCAAGCATGGTCTAGAAAAAAACTCTTGTTAATGGGGTGGACCCCGACTGTTCCCCGCCTCACACTTAGGAGCCAAACCACAGAGCCCTCTGGGGCCAGGAACTGGCTCAAAGGGACTGTAGGATGTTTTTAATATTATGAGGGAGACAATGGAAGTCAGAGAATTAAACGGGAATAGGACCATAAAAGCAACAAGCCAGGAGAGGAGGAAGGCTGCTCTGAGCTGATAACTATATAGATTGTTCCTGAAGGGAAGATTGTCCGCGAAGGCTCGTGGAATGAGAAATTGCACTTAGGCAACTTCATGTCTTTACCTAGGGGTTCTGGCTCAGAAAGACAACATTCTGTAACAAAGCCCACAACTTGGTTAGACGTGGGTTTGGGTCCCAGGGCTGTCACTAACCCGATGCATGATTCTTAACAAGCCGCTTCAATATTCTGAGCCTGGGTTTTTCCATCTATAAATGGAGACTCACAACACCTGGCTGATGTGTGGCTGTGAGGATTAACATGGGTCATGTCTGTGAATATGCTGTATAAAGCTCAATACTTCTTTCATTTCCTGAGCTGGCTGTCCTTGAACCTCTGCTAAACTGTTCCCACTCCTGGCAACCTCAAGTACATGTACACACACCAGAAAATATTCAGTTAAGAGGATTAGGTGTGATTCATCGAGCCTGATTTTTCTAGAAAGTTGCCTAATTTGTCTTTCAGCAGGGTCCCTGAAAACTCTTCCTGGATGCTGGGGGGAGATGAGACACTAAATCCACCTCCAGAAGCTCCCGCTCCAAGGCAGCTGCAGCCTGTGGTCTTTTTAATGCGATATGAAATAATAGCCCATTGGCACAACGAGCCTATCTCCTCTCTGGGCAGCACAAAAGGAAAGTCAAAAGCGTCTCCGGTTTGAATTGCCAACTGCGGGAGGGAGCTCAAGTAGCCTAAATTATGCGTCCAGGTGTCTCCCTGCACAGAAATTCACTTCTGCCTCTCTGCTCCTGAGGAGACAAGCGGTGGGTGCTGACATCACTTTCCGCTGCACGTGCTTCAAGAGCCCTGGGCTCGGGCTCCCTGGGACGTCCTCGTGTGCCCGCGGTGCCTGCCCTCCGCACCTTCGGGTGCAGCCGGGAAATCCTCGGCATGCGCTGGAGCTTTCTCGCATGGAGTAGGGCGAGACCAGGAAAGGCTTGTGTCAGGACAGAAGGTGCATACTTGGTCAGCAAGCCCCGTTAGTCCAGGGCATGCTATTAGATTGAAAATAGTGGAAGGCCCACTAAACCTGCCCATTAAGGCGTCAGACAGGTGTCTGTCAAGGTTGCTGGGAAGTAAACTTTAAGTAGAAACAGAAAAGCTTGTCTCTCAGGGCTAGCCTTGTTTTGATAGACACACACACACACACACACACACACACACACACACACACAAATCATAGGAGACTGTCACAATGAAAAAGCTATGCCCAGTTAAGACTTTCAACTGTGGAATGCCTCTTGTTAATATTGTGAGGAAGGGCTCTCTCTGCCTAGAGGGGCTCACACTAAGTCTTGGTGTGTATTTCCATTTTTCTCTCCCATTTCTCAGCAAGCTCTGTTCTTTCTCCCATTTCCCAAATAAATTCTTTTTACTGGCCTAACTAAACTGGCATGTTCATAAATTTTTTCATGCATCATAGCCAAGAACCTAGAGAAATCAAATGTTCTCCGTCTTCATTTGGAGAGCCATTGCCTGGAGAACGGTAAGTGAGTTGTCCTCCCTGACACCAGCCAGAAACTGATATATGCCTGATGATTATGGTGATGGCTTTCCTATTCTTGATCATATGCAGAAGGATAGTGAACATGTTAAAAGTCCTGGTAAACTTCATTTTTTAAGTAAATAAACAAGCCTGTAAGATAGAGGAATAACCACCTTGCCTGAGAGCAGTGGGGGCAACAGCCCTTTTAATTAAAAATGCCACCAAATTAACTTGGGGGTGACCTGTCAGTCTTCACCCCACACCAGGTGAAAGACATGCTAACCCAGGTCACCCTCCTAGCCCTTATTCCAGAACCTGTCCCACTCATACCCTGGGGAGGACTGGCAGACCCGCATGCCATCCTGCCAGGACTGTTTTCCCACAAAAAGGGAAATAGCAAACGAGGTGGCTAGGACCCACTTCAGCTTAGCCCCTTCAAGGAGGTCTATGGGTAACTTTTCCTTGCCCAGGACCTAAAAACCAGGTCCTGATCAAAATCTGGCAGGAGAACAGACCTCACTCTCAATTACAGCCAAAATGGAAGGGACCTTATTCTGTGGTTCTGATCATTCCTGCAGCTATTAAAGTTAAAGGACTTGAAAGCTGAGTGCACTTAGCCCAAGTGAAGCCAGTTGCCAAAGGAAGTGCCAGGATGTACGTGTGCCAGTCATTGGACAGCCTGAAACACTTCTTTAAGAGACAAAGCTAATTAGCGTCTGTGTCAAAGTCAACTGTTCCCTCTAACTCTAGCCCAAATGCCTATTGCTAGCAGGAGCGCAAGCCAAACACCCCTTAAGAAACCTTGTCTGTTTTCATTCCTGTAGTTTCTTCCTATACAATAACTAAAAGGGCAATGCCTCTTCTCATCCCCCTCTTAGCTAGCTGTCTTAAGCTTAACCACTACCATAGAAAACTGGGATTGGCAGTTTATACCAAACCCCATTAACAATTACAATCTCTCCCTAAAGCTAACAGCATAGAAGAAATCACCTGTGCCTTAAAAGTCCTAAAACAGCAAACAAACTCTTTTGCTGCTGTAGTACTGCAAAATCACAGAAACCTTAACATGCTAACAACAGCATGGGGGAGACAACATGCCTATTTCTCAACAAAAATGCTGTTTCTATATAAATTGCTCTGGAATAAGTCCTAAACAACATTTGAAGCTTGCAAGATGAAGCCCACCAACTTTAAGGGAATGCAGCCTCAGAAAGCACCTGGCCTTTCTCACTCTCATGGTCCAGTATGTCATAGCCGACCCCCCTTTCTGGACCCACTTACCACCATCTTCTTTATCCTTTTAGTGGGGCCATATATCTTCAAAATTCTAACTATGTTTATTTCTTCCAGAGTCAACACCTTCCAAAACAAGATATTAGTTACACGGGCATTTCAGCCAGTTCCAACCACAGTGTTGGACCCATCTCCCCTCAACCTCAATAGAATAGAGAGGTTTACACCCTGTCAGGCAGGGACTACTGCTCTAACCAGCAGGAAGTAACTTCAGAAGAATGATCACCGCCCCTCAGCACCTCCTTAAGAAAAAGGGTGTGAACTCTCTGAGGTGGATGTTGACGCAGGTTAGTACAGGGTAATGGAGAAAACGACCCACAACATGGCTGGAAGACAACATGGCCAGCAGACCACATGGCCAGCAGACAACATGGCTGCAAGACCTTGCTGGAGCCTTGGGTTTAACCTTGAGGTCCCAGTTTCTCTTTCCGGGACTACCGCTTGGCCCTGGATATTCTGAAAAGGCCTCAGCATTGGCCCCCACCACAGGAGGGGTAACCAATAACCTCTGGGGTTCATCCCTTTATCATTAGCAAGGGGGTGGAATAATTAACAGTTTAAAAGGTAATCACACAAGGCAGAGCCCACTCTTTCTGCCCAGAGGGGCCACACTAAGTCTTGGTGTGTATTTCTGTCTTTCTCTCCCATTTCTCAGCAAGCTCTGTTCTTTCCCCCATTACCCAAATAAATACTTTTTACTGGCCTAACTAAAAATATATATATTATGAGGAAAAAGGTGGAATAGAAGCATAATGAGTATTTTAAACAATACTTTAAAAGAGAAGAACCTATATTTAACTCTTCACTTGACCTCTGGAAGGATGCATAAGAAAATAACATCAGTAGTTAACTTGGGAGGATGGGGGTAGTGAGCTGAATTAGGCACATGGGGACAAAAATGAGAAGGAGATTTTCCCTGTGTATGTTCGTATGGGTTTGGTTGTTGAACTCTGTGATTATGTTACCTATTCAAAAAGGCAAATAACAATAAAGAACTAAATAAGGTAAGTTGAAATACCTTAAAAGTTTTCATATATCTGTGTTTCTTAAAGGTATTGGCCAATATTTTCTTTTTTCTATGAATGTCCCTCACTTTGCAACTTCAGAACCTCTGAGGAAATCAGGAGGCTGCTTTGTGGACCAGCCTTTCTCCAGCTCTTTCTCACCACACACCCTTACCTAGGGCATCTCCTCCATGCCCATGACTTCATCCTTCTCCTGGATGCCTGAATCGGCCAAACCTGTCTGGAGCTCCAGGTATATGCACTTCACTCCCCACAGCTGTTTATATGATTATTATTTATTGCTAACCAATCCCATCTTGTTTCCAAAAGGACTTAAGGTGAATTCCAAAAATACATAAAAGATTAAAATTAAAGGCAATAAAGAAAAAACAAAATCAGTTTGAAGATAAAATGAAGGCAGAAAAAAAAGAAAGATGAAATAATGGACAAAGTTGTTTACCACATCATTTAGAAAAGTTCTATAGAATTGCTTGATGTGCATCCTACAGCCATTGCAAGAAGGAAACATAAGTTACAGATAGTGTTTTAGTTTCCTTGACTGCTCAAGCAAATATTAATGCAATGGCTCAGCTTAAAAAATGGGAATTTATATGCTTATGGTTTTGAGGCTAAAAGAAAATCCAAATCAAGGCATCTTTAAGGTGATGCTTTCTTCCCAAAGACTGTGGTGTTCTGGGGCTGACTGTTGGCGATTTTGGGTCCTTAGCTTGTCACATGGCAAGGTACATGGCGGCATCTCCTGGCCTCTCCATTCTCTTCTGGGTTTCATGGATTTCAGCGTCCTACTCCCTGTGGCTCAGGATAGGTTTTAATAATATTACTTGAGTCATTCCTAAGAGAATGAAATTCAAACAAAGAGGAAAAAACAACAGGAAATAAGAAGCTGAAACAGAACCCATAAGAGAAGGAAGAGACCAGGAGAGGCCACCATGTGCCTTGCCATGTGACAGAGGAACCAAGGATTACCAGCAGCCAGCCCCAGAACACCACGGTCTTGGGGTAGAAAGCATTGCCTTGATGATATCTTGATATGGACTTTTTCCTGGCCTCAAAACCAAGAGCAAATAAACTCCCATTATTTAACCTGACCCATTTAATGGTATTTGCTTCAACAGCCTAGGAAACTAAAACAATAAGAAAATCAATTAATGTAATACACCACATTAATAGAACAAAAGAAAATACCACATGATCATCTTGATGCAGAAAAGGCATTTGACAAAATCCACCCCCTGTCTTGATAAAAACACTTAGAATACTAGAAATAGAAGGGAAATTCCTCAACAACATAAAGAGAATATATGAAAAACCCACAGCTAACATCATATGCAGTGGTGAAAGACTGAAATTTTTCCCTCTAAAGTCAGGAACAAGACAAAGATACCCACTGTTGTCACTATTATTCCACATTGTACTGGCAGTTCTAGTCCGAGCAATTAAGAAAGAAAAAGAAGTAAAGTCATCCAAATTGGAAAGGAAGAAGTAAAACTTTCCCTATTTGCAGTTGACATGATCCTATACATAGAAAGTTTTGAAAAATCTACAACAAAGCTACTAAAGCTAATGAATGAATCCAGCAAAGTGGTGGGGTACATCAACACACAAAAATAAGTAGTGTTTCTACATGGCAGTAATGAACACTGAAGAGGAAAATTCAAAATTTCCATTTTCAATAGCAACTAAAAGAATGAAATACCTAGGAACTGCAAAATTTTGCTAAAAGAAATCAAAGAAGATCTAAATAAATGGAAGGATATTCCATGCTCTTGGATTAGAAGACTGAATATTGTCAAGATGTCAGTTCTACCCAGAGCGATTTACAGATTCAATACAATCCCAACCAAAATTCCATCAAATGCGAATATTCTCGCTGTCCTGACTTTGTGATAATTCAGGGTAGGCTAAACATTCACTATATTAGAAACCATGCATGTGTCCTCAGACCTAGTTTTTCTCCCTAGGTCTGGTTTTTAGTATGCTGGTGATAAACTAAGCCTGATTTATTATATGACCATCCTGTATGGGAAAAGACTAACTTTGGGTATCTTTGGTCAACCTTAAGAGATATAACAGGGGCATGGATGTGGCTCAGGTGGTTGGGCATCCATCTCCCATATGGAGGGCCCTGGGTTCGATCCCCAGGACCACCCGGTAAAAATAAAAAAAAGAAAATTATAGAAGTTGCGTGGGCCACCAGACCCCGTGCGCAGGCCCCACAAACAGGTGAGCCACCAGGCTCCATGAGCCACGCAGCAAGATGATGACGTAACGGGAGAGTGACACAAGGGAGAGCCAAGGCGAGACGCTCCGAAAAAACCAGGACCTAAGGTGGTGCAGGAGGTAGGACGCCTCTCTCCCACATCGGAGTTTCCGAGGATCGAATCCCAGTGAAGACAGGAGGAGAAGGATGAGAAGAGGGCAGAAATCGGACACATAGAGTTGTCCAGCAAATGGACACAAAAACAGCAAAAATGGGAGGAGGGGGGCTAAAAATGGATAGAAGTAAATAAATAAATAAATCCTTAAAAAAGATGTATAGGGGAGTAAGATACGGCCTATAGTTAGTAGTAATACTTTGACGATGCTCTTTCATAATTTGTTAACAAATGCAAACAATGCAAAGTATTTGTGGTGGGGTGATGTGTGGGAGCCCTGTATGATGTTATGCATGTTTGTTTTATAAGTTCACGATGTTTACTGAATACTTATAGTTTATGTATGTTCATGTATGAATGATATAATTCAATAAATTGTTTTTTTAAAAAAAATTCCATCAGCCTTCTTTGCAGAATTGTAAAAGCCAATCATCAACTTTATATGGAAGGGCAAGAGGCCCTGAATAGCCAAAACCATCTTGAAAAAGAAGTATGAAGTTGAAGGACTCATACTTTACAATTTTAAAACTTATTACAAAGCAACAGTAATGAAAACAGTATGGTACTGGTACAAGGACAAACATACAGACCAATGAAATCAAACTGAGAATTACGAAATAAACCCTCACATATATGGCCAATTAATTTTTGACATGGGTGCCAAGTACATTCAACAGGGAAAGAAGAGTCTCTTCAACAAATGGTGCTGAGAGAGCTGGATATCCATATGCAAAAGAATAAAGGTGCCTGTACTTCACTCCGTATACAAATATTAACTCACAATGAATCAGAGACCTAAATATAAGAACCCAAACTATAAAACTCCTTGAAGAAAACTTAGGGAAGTATCTTCGAAAACTTGTGTTAGGCAATGGTTTCTTAGACTTTACACCAAAAGCACGAACAACAAAGAAAAATTTGGAGAGATGGGACTTCTTCAAAATTAGAAACTTCTGTGCATCAAAGACTTCATCATGAAAGTAAAACAACAACAACAACAACTGCAGAATGGGAGAAAATACTTGGAAACCACATATTCTATAAGAGTTTATTATCAAGAATATATAAAACAATCTTACAACTCAGCAACAAATGACAAACAACCCAATTAAACAATTGTCAAAAGTCTTGAATAGAGGGGGGCGGATGTGGCTCAAATGGGTGGGCATCTGTCTCACATATGGAGGCACCTGGGTTCGATCCCTGGGACCGCCCAGTAAAATAAAGAAAAAATATAGAAGACTCGTGGGCTGCCAGACCCCACGAGCAGGTATGCCCCCAGACCCCATGGGCAGGCGTGCCAGGCCCCACCGAGCCACGCAGCAAGATGATGACATAACATGAGAGCGACACAAGGGACAGCCAAGACAAGACGTGCCGAAAAACCAGGAATGGAGGTGACGCAGGTGGCAGAACGCCTCTCTCCCACATTGGAGGTCCCCAGGATCGAATCCCAGTCAAGACAGGAGGAGAAGGATGAGAAGAGAGGGCAGGAACAGCAAGAAACAGACACAGAGAATTGCCCAGCGAATGGACACAAAAACAGCAAAAATGGGGTGGGGGGGGCTTTAAAATGGATTCAAAGTAAATAAACAAATCTTAAAAAAAAAGTCTTGAATAGACATTTCTCCAAAGAAGATATACAGATGGCAAAAAGCACATAAAAAGAGGCTAAACATCGTTAATCATTAGGCAAATGCAAACCAAAACCACGTGTGGGAAGCAGATGTGGCTCAAGCAGTTGGGTGCCCACCTACTACATGAGAAGTCCCAGGTTCAGTTTCTGGAGCCTCCTAAAGAAGACGAGCAAGACAGCGAGCTGTAGCAATGGGCTGGCACAGTGAGCTGTCACAACGAGATGATGCAACGAGATGACACAATGAAATGACACAACTAAATGATACAATGAAATGACACAATGAAGAGACAAAATGAGGAACCACAGTGAGAGACACAACAAGTGGGAGCAGAGGTGACTCTAGCCATTGGGTGCCTCCCTCCCACATGGGAGGTCCCAGGTTCAGTTCCTCGTGCCTCCTAAAAAGAAGACGAGCACACGACAGACAGACACAGAGAGCAGACAGTGAGTGTAAACAATGGGGGGTGGAGGTAGGGAATAAATAAATTAAATAAATCTTAAAAAAAAAAAAAAAAATGCTGTGGGGAGCAG
>JAQZBX010034248.1:0-25063 GCA_029593785.1 Cabassous unicinctus
GAGATTGAGCTACAGTGCAGACAAGGACAGGATTCAGGGGAGTGTGTAACTGGCTTTCATCTAACCTTTTTGTTGATTACTTATTGTATTAGTCAGGGTTCTCTCGGGAAACAGAATCAACAGGAGATATCTGTCAATAATATGAGATTTTAAAACAGTCTCCCACACAACCGTGGGGATGCACAAGCCCAGGTTCCACAGGCAGGCTGCAAACCAGTGGCTCCAATGAAAGTCTCATGAAAGGTCCTTGATGAGTTTCTGGGAGAAGTTGCCTGTCCAAGGATGAGCTGGGAAATTCTCTCTGAATGTTGAAATCATTTCTCCTTTTAAGTCATTCAACTGATTGGATAAAAACACCACCCATTGATGATGTAATCTCCCTGATTGATGCAGATGTAATCAGCCATCCATGCAGTAAACTCACTGGTAATTGAAGTCCATAAATGCTCTTGTATTACAATTAGCCCAGTGCTTGCTGGAACAAACACCTGGACACAATTTCCTAGCTGAGTTGACACATTAGCCTAACCATCACAGTCCACCCCTTGTCAACTCAGCAGTCATATGCATTACCTTAAACCATACTTAGTCTCTTAGTAAAAACAATCACAGACAAGCATACATACATATTTCCGCCTAACAATGTTCAACTCCCCTGCGTACAACCGGAAACGCATTAATTCTCCAAGGAACAGGGTGCAAGTCCTTGGGTAATATTCACTCTTAAACTTGAAATCCTTAAATATTATGCCATGGAATTAATACAACTTTTCATGATAGGGGAAAATCTTGGGGAAGAAAACAAAGAAATTCATTTTGTATACATATACAATCATACTCATAACAAAACATGGAAGAAGGGTTCATGACTATTACAGTCCTCATTTCTGTAACTGTTCACATAGTCGAAGTTCATATTTATCACTACCTTCTTCCACTACACATTCCATGTTCCCGTTACCTTCAGCAAGCACTTCTGCTGGCCAAGATTCTTTGCCTGGTGGGGTGACCCAAAATTTCATTCCCGAAGATTCTGGGCCATTGTTAGTCCTGCTTGAATTGGTTTGTTGCAATTTTCCATTGACTTTAATCACAGGGCATGACAGGACTAGGAGATGCCCTAGAGGATCTCCTGCATTCCAGGCAACCTCCTCTTTACCCCCATTATGTAGATGCAGCCCTATTTCCCCTTGATAGTCAGGATCAATTACCCCAGCCAGTACAGTAATTCCTTTTATTGCCTGTTGATTCCCAGGTAAGAGGAGCCCAAAGTGGGCAGGTGGCAGTCTTAACTTCCAGTTCAATGGAATCATTGTTATGTTCCCTGGTGGCAGCACTCTTCCTTTTGGGACTAAAACCTGTAGACCAGCAAAGCTTAAGGTTGCAGGGGGAGGAAACAAAAATTTTCCTAGTGGGTCACTAGGAGTAATAGTGAGTGGTGCCACTCCCATTTCCACCCCTTGATTCCTGGACCCATGAATTCTGGCTATGGGAGAAACAGCACCATAGAGAGGATGCTGATTCAGAGCATACACAGCCTCCTGGAGAACATTGCCCCAGCCCTGCAAGGTATTGCTACCTAGTTGGCACCATAATTGAGTCTTCAAAAGGCCATTCCACCGTTCTATTAATCCAGTTGCTTCAGGGTGATGGGGAACATGGTAAGACCAGTGAATTCCATGGGCATGTGCCCGTTCCCTCATATCATTCGCTGTGAAATGCGTTCCTTCATCAGAAGTAATGTTGTGTGGAGTGCCATAGCAGTAGATAAGACATTCGGTGAGTCCACAGACGGTATTTTTGGAAGAAGCATTGCATGTCAGAAATGCAAACCCATAGCCAGAGTATGTGTCTATTCTAGTTAAAACAAATTGCTGCCCCTTCCATGGTGAAAGTGGCCCAATGTAGTCCACCTGGAACCAGGTTGCAGGGTGGTCACCTTGAGGAATGGTGCCATATCTGGGGCTGAGTGTGGATCTTTGCTGCTGGCAGATTGGACTTTCAGCAGTGGCTGTATCCAAGTCAGCCTTGGTGAGGGGAAGTCCATATTGCTGAGCCCATGCATAACCTCCATCCCTACCTCCATGGCCACTTTGTTCATGAGCCCATTGGGCAATGACAGGAGTGGCTGGGGAAAGAGGCTGAGCATTAGCCACAGAGTGGGTCATCTTATCCACTTGATTATTAAACTCTTCCTCTGCTGACTTCACCCTCTGGTGAGCACTCATGTGGAACACAAATATGTTCATGTTTTTTGCCCACTCAGAAAGATCTATCCACATAGTTCTTCCCCAGATCTCCTTGTCACCAATTTTCCAATCATGTTCCTCCCAAGTCCTTGACAATCTAGCCAAACCATTGGCAGCAGCCCATGAATCAGTGTGCAAACGCACCACTGGCCATTTCTTCTTCCAAGCAAAATGAACAACTAGACGCACTGCTTGAAGCTCTGCCCACTGGGAGGATTTGCCCTCACCACTATCCTTCAAGGATGTCCCAGAAAAGGTCTACAGTGCTGCAGCTATCCACTTTCAGGTGGTACCTGCATATTGTGCAGAACCATCTGTAAACCAGGCCCGAGTTTTCTCATCCTCAGTCAACTGATTGTAAGGGACACCCCAAGAGGCCAAAGCTGTGGGCTGGGAAAGAGAAGGTAACATGGCAGGGGTAGTGACTATGGGCATTTGGGCTACCTCCTCATGTAACTTACTTGTGCCTTCAGGACCTACTTGAGCCCTATCTCGTATATACCACTTCCACTTTATTATGGAGTGCTGCTGTGCATGCCCAACTTTTTGGTTTGGTGAGTCAGACAATACCCAGCTCATGAAAGGCAACTCAGTTCTCATGGAAACTTGATGGCCCATGGTTAAGCATTCAGTCTCTACTAAGGCCCAGTAGCAAGCCAAAAGCTGCTTCTCAAAAGGGGAGTAGTTATCTGCAGAGGATGGCAAGGCTTTGCTCCAAAATCCTAAGGGTCTGCATTGTGATTCCCCTATAGGGGCCTGCCAAAGGCTCCAGACAGCCTCTCTATTTGCCACTAAAATTTCCAGCACCATTGAATCTGCTGGATCATATGGTCCAAGGGGTAGTGCAGCTTGCACAGCAGCCTGGACCTGTCACAGGGCTTCCTCTTGCTCCAGTCCCCAATCAAAACTAGCAGCCTTTCTGGTCACTCAGTAAATGGGCCGCAGTAACACACCCAAATGAGGATGTGTTGTCTCCAAAATCCAAAGAGGCCAACTAAGCATTTTCCCTCTTTTTTTGGTTGTAGGAGGGCCCAGGTGCAACAGCTTATTCTTTATTTTAGAAGGGATATCTCCACAGACCCCACACCACTGGAAACCTAGAAATTTCACTAAGGTGGAAGGACCCTGTAATTTTGTTGGATTTATCTCCCATCCTCTCTCACGCAAATGTCTCACCAATAAATCTAGAATCTTTGCTACTTCTTGCTCAGTAGGTCCTATCAACATGATATCATCAATATAATGGACCTGTGTGATGTCTTGTGGGAAGGAGAGACAATCAAGGACCTTGCGGACAATATTATGACATAGGGCTGGAGAGTTGATATACCCCTGGGGAAGGACAGTGAAAGTATACTTCTGACCTTGCCAGCTGAAAGCAAACTGTTTTTGGTGGTCCTTACTAATGGCAATTGAGAAAAAAAGCATTTGCCAGATCAACAGCTGCATACCAGGTACCAGGGGAAGTGTTGATTTGCTCAAGCAATGATACCACATCTGGGACAGCAGCTGCAATTGGAGTCACCACCTGGTTAGGTTTATGATAATCTACTGTCATTCTCCAAGATCCATCTGTTTTCTTCACAGGTCAAATAGTAGAGTTGAATGGGGATGTGGTGGGAATCACCACCCCTGCATCCTTCAAACCCTTGATGGTGGCACTAATCTCTGCAATACCTCCAAGAATCCAGTATTGTCTTTGATTTACTATTTTGATAGGTAGGGGCAGTTCTAGAGGCTTCCACTTGCCCTTTCCAACCATAATAGCCCTCACACCACGAGTCAGGGATCCAGTGTGGGGTTCTGCCGGTTACTGAGTATGTCTATACCAATTATGCTTTCTGGAACTGGAGAAATAACCACAGATTGGGTCTGGGGACCCACTGGACCCACTGTGAGATGGACCTGAGCTAAAACTCCATCAATCACCTGACCTCCATAAGCCCCTACTCTGACTGGTGGACCACAGTGACGTTTTGGGACTCCTGGAATTAATGTGACTTCTGAGCCAGTGTTTAATAATCCCCAAAATGTCTGATCACTTCCTTTTTCCCAATGTACAGTTACTCTGGCAAAATGCCATAGGTCTCCCTGGGGAAAGGTGGGAGGAAGATTAACTGTATAAAATTTTGGCAGTTTAACAGGATCCTTCCCCAAGGGGACCTGGCCTTCTCCTCATTCAAGGGTCTCTGGGTCTGTAAACTGTCTCAAGTCTGGGAACTGACTAAGGGGCTGTGATTCTCTGCATCTGTAATGAGAGTTAGGATTTTGTTCACTTGACCTAGAACTCTTCTGCTTATACAGATCCAGAAGAAATTTAGTAGACTGCCCATGTATCTCACTTCTGGGTACCCCATGATCTATTAGACAATGCCATAACTCCATGCGACTCAGACTATTCTGTGTGCTGTTTTGAATCTGTCTTTCATTGCAGTAGCCACGCCCACCTTGCCTTTGGCAATTAACTGCTGATATTTGACTTTTACCGGGCTGAGATCCGATCATCCCCATAATAATTAAGGATTCCAATTCCATTACAGCCCCCACCCCCACAGTAATATCTGGACTGCAGAGAAGAGCAACCACAGAGCTCTTCAGAGAAGATGGAGTTAGTCTTACAAATTTATTACTCACAGACCTGGTTTAAGGTGTGTCCTCCGGACATTCCTGGGGTGGGTGGGCAGGTCTCAAATGGTAAATCCATTCTAGCATTCCAATCTCTCTAAGCCTTTGAATCCCCTCATCTACTGTATACCACGGCAAATCAGGCATCTCAACATCACACATGCTAGGCCATCGTTTGGTCCATGCTTCAATCAGCCACCCAAACAAATTGTTCGAGCCCTTTCTAACCCCTCGTGCTACCGCGTTGAATCCAGAATTTCTGCTTAGTGTGTCCATATCAATAAATTCAGCCTGATCCAACTTTATATTCCTTCCATCATTATCCCATACCCTTAGTATCCATTCCCACACATATTCCCCTGATTTCTGTCTATATAAGTTGGAAAACTCATGCAGTTCTTTCAGAGTATAGCATACTTCCTCAAGGGCCACACTTTGTATTTCACTTTTGGGGTTTGTTGTGATTTTAATCTAGTAATGGGTCTCGAAGACAGGTGTGGGTAAGGAGAAGGATTAGAGATGTCTTACAGGCTACTCACCTAAGGGTATTCCTTTGCATTTTCTTCTGGTGAGACAGCATTATTCTCTTCAGGCAGGGGTTGGAAGACAGATTCCTCAGGGCAGACTGGAAGTTGGGCAGTGCATGCTGAAAATTGGCTGGTATCTGCCTCATGGCTGGGAGGACGTCCAGAGTCTCTGGGGCAAGGTTGAGGCTGGGCAGTGCATGCTGGAGTTAGGCTGCTACCTACCTCATGGCTTGGAGGAGGTCCAGACTCCCTGGGGCAGGTAAGAGGCTAGGCAGTGAATGCATCCATTTAGCTTGTACACACCTCAAGGCTGGAAGGAAGTCCAGACTCCCTGGGGCAGGCTGGAGGTTGTATGATACAAGGTTTACAAGGTGTGGTCTCCACAGGGCAGGCCATCACAGGTTATCTGGTAATTTAGGGTTCCAATGTCCCCACCAATATTATCAACATCCCATATGTCTCCTTCCCAATCCTTGGGGTTCCACTCCTTTCCAATCAATGCCTTCGCTTTAATTGCAGAAACAATGCAAAGTTGAGATTTTAGTTTCCTCTGTAATTCTGCTACTCGTACAATGAGAGTCTGGGATTGATTCTCAGATATCTCAAGTCTGTGGCTACGGGAGACAAGATTTTCTTTCAAGGCACATGTAGAAACTTTCATATCATCCGTGCAGCACTTAAGTTTCAAATTTGAAGACTTTAGCTCATCTCTTTCTTTTGTAACTGTATCCAGAGAATCTAGGAGGAGCCAGCCAACATCATTATATTTTTTGACTCCACAAAATTCTGTTAAGGTTTTGAAAACACTGTCACCCAGATCCTGGCTTCTTATGAGCATGGAAGTAGGGGAATCCAAAGATGTTATTTTTTGTATCTCTATTGCCAGCTCATGCCATGGACTGTTAGCAACATCATTATTGGAAAGGGAGTCATTAGTACCCCTGAGTCCAATTAGAGTGGAGAGCCAATTATAAAACTCCCAGAACCACCTCAGACATCCCATGTTTAAGACTCTGTTCCTCAAGAACCACTCCGGGTACCAAGCTGTATTAGTCAGCGTTCTCTCAGGAAACAGAATCAACAGGAGATATCTGTCAATAATATGAGATTTTAAAACAGTCTCTCATGTGACCGTGGGGATGCACAAGTCCAGATTCCAGAGGCAGGCTGCAAACCAGGGGCTCAGATGAAAGTCCGATGAAAGGTCGTTGATGAGTTTCTGTGAGAAGTTGCCTGTCCAATGACGAGCTGGGAAATTCTCTCTGAATGTTGAAATCACTTCCGCTTTTAAGTCATTCAACTCATTGGATAAAAGCACCACCCATTGATGATGTAATCTTCCTGATGTAGTCAGCCATCCATGCGGTAAACTCACTGGTAATTAAAGTCTTGTATTGCAATTAGCCCAGTGCTTGCTGGAACAAACACCTGGACACAATTACCTGGCTGAGTTGACACATTAGCCTAACCATCACACTTATGATTACTGATTATTTATTAATTACAAACTGCATATCCCATGGCAAGACATTTGTACTTCTATTATTCTTTCTGCAATAATTAGCTCTAATTATTTTACAAAAGTACTTTCATCAATTATCATGTTAAAACAAAACATAGTCCGTCAGAAAAATAATGATGCATATTTTTTTCTTTCCCTTTAAATAATATCAGTAAAATGAGTTTTTCCCCACCACACTTGAAATCCCCAAAGTTGGGTTACTTACTTATTTTTATTTTTTTCTTAACATGAACTCTTGACTTTTGGGCATATATGGTGAGAGCCTCTAAATATCACAAAAGTTTCTCAAAACAGAGGCAGAGCTGTGATGGGAACATCCTGGCTTCCCATTTCATAACTGAGTGCCGGGTACCAGTGAAACCTAACCCTAACCCTAACCCTAACCCTAACCCTAACCTTAACTCTAACCCTAACCCTAACCTGGCAGACCTCCTGAGGTCACAGCCTGTACCTGGAATCCCTAAAGAAGAGTGAGCAGTGACTGTGATGTGGGGTACACCCAAAATCCTACCTGCATCCTCTACTGTAGGTTTAATTTAAGGAGATTTCAGGCATATTTTATATAAGCAAGGATTTTGCTTCATGAACTGAATTGGAATTGATCCACGAGAACTCCATTCCAACCTTCATCTCACCCCTCCATGCTTCTTTATTTCCAGCAGTGACCTACACCTGCCATCCTAGTGCCCTTTAGACATTTCCTAGACTTCTACTGCCCTCCCATGACATCCACCTGACACGTCTAAACTTCTGCAATTGGAATACACCTTCATCCTGTGCACTTTTTGACTTTTAATTGGAATCCAACTTCATCCCATGGACTTTTGGATTTCCATCCCACAGTCCATTGTATAACGTATTCCACTGAGAGACCAATTCTCATGACTTCTATGTACTTTGCCCTCAAAAGCCCAAGCCCCCAACCATTGGGCATCCTCAGCTTCCCCAAATCTTGCTGCCCTACCCTAGCCCTATTATTCTGCTGTTTTCTCCTGGTCCCTTTATCCCACTTAGGCCGAGTTTCCTACCCACCTGCCTTCAGCATCTTGCCCTGATTTTGCCTCCCAGAACCCATTCATTACCTCTCTCAGTTCCATCTCTCCTTCCCACTCTCTATATGTGCCTTGAGTCACCAATAAGCCCTGGACCTGAACACCCCACCCATTATCCCCCCTCCTTCATTTAATTTAATTCCTCATAGACATTAAGTCTCTCATGCCTTTCACCCACTCTTCCTCTTTACCAACCTTCACTCATTATCTACATCTCCCAGTATTCCCCTTCTTGCCCATAACATCCTGCATCCCTGACACCTTCAGTACCAGCTCCTCCATCCTGTGCCCCTAATGCCTTCAACACCAGCACCTCCAGTTTCCCTAAATCTCCTGGACACATTGCCCTCCCTTCCTTAAACATGACAGTGCACTCTGACCCACCTGGGGCTTTACCTCCTGACTTTTAACCTTGCTTTCTCCCCTCACCCTCACTCTCTACCCTCCCGTATTTTCAGGCTCTCTGTTTCTCCCTCTTCTCCCCATTCCCCCTTCCCCCAGCCCTCATTTTTACCCAACTTTCTCAAATGCTCCTGCCCTGTCACTCCTTCAACACCACCACGTTTTCCCATATGCTCAGTGCTTACAGCACTTTTCGCATTTTGCACATGTATAGCATCCTTGAGAGTTGCTGCAAAGCTGGAAAGAGTGTAAAGGGTAGGTTTTGACAGAGGTCTGGAGATTCCACTCTTTTTCTACATGTGAACATGGTATTAAGATTTATTCAATGTGAATACTCTCGCTCTCCTGATTTTGTGATAATCAGGGCAGGCTGAACTTTTGCTATATTAGAAAACATGCATGTGTACCCAGACTTATTTTTTCTCCCTAAGTCTGGTTTTCAGAATGCTGGTGATAAACCAAGCCTGATTTATTAGATGGCCATCCTGTATGGGAAAAAACTGTAACTTTGGGTATCTTTGGTCAACCTTAAGAGATATAGCAAGGGGATGGATGTGGCTTGGATGGTTGGGCGTCCATCCCCCATATGGAGAGACCTGGGTTTGACCCCCGGGACCTCCCAGTAAAAAGAAAAAGAAAAATATAGAAGGCTTCTGGCCCACCAGGCCCCATGCATGGGTGTGCTGTTAGGCCCTGCAAACATGTGAGCTGTCAGGCCTCATCTGTTCGTGAGCTGCCATGCCCTGTGAGCGGATGGGCGGCCAGGCCCTGTGCACGAGTGTGCCACCAAGCCCCGCAAGCTACGCAGCAAGATGATGACATAACAGGAGAGTGACACGAACGGACAGCCAAGATGAGACGCACCAAAAAACCAGGAACTAAGGTGGTACAGGTGATAGTAATACTCCTCTCTCCCACACCAGAGGTTCTGACGATCAAATCCCAGTGAAGCCAGGAGGAGAAGGATGAGAAGAGAGGGCAGGAAATGGACACAGAGAGTTTCCCAGTGACTGGACACAAAAACAGCAAAAATGGAGAAGGGGGTAAAAATGGATAAAAGTAAGTAAATAAATAAATAAATCCTTAAAAAATGTATAGGGGAGGAAGATAAGGACTATAGTTAGTAGTAATACTTTGTTGATGCTCTTTCATGATTTGTTAACAAATGTTTCACAATAATGCAGGGTGTTTGTGGGGGGATGATGTGTGGGAACCCTGTATGATGTTATTCATGTTTGTTTTGTAAGATCACGATGTTTACTGAACACTTATAGTTTATATATGTTCATGTATGAATGATATACTTCAATGAATTGTTTAAAAAAAGATTTATTCACATGTGCTTCAGAGTGAGTGTGATTAGAAGTGTTTGAGTGGGACTGTGTGGATTTGGGACAGTGTGCATCATGGTGCATAAATGTGACCGTGGGTTTAATGTACTGAGGGTTGGATGAGTGTGAGTTTGTGAGGAAATGTGCAGGTGAGGTGTATGTGAGTAATTATGCACCTGCCTGCATATGTGTGTTTATGTGATGGGGGCTGGCCATTATTTTGGCTACAATCCACTAACTTTGATAGTGGACCTGGGGAAAATGTTGTTTTATTCTTGAGTAACACCAAAGGATTAATTTGAACTCATATTAATTGATTACAAAAGCAACCAGTGCTCATTACTGAAAATTCAGCCAAAAATAAAGGTAGAGGAGGGTGATGTCTATTCAGTGCTCTCAAATTGAGGAAGTAATGTTGGCTTATCTGAGAGTAAAATGAATGGCCTATTAACGATCTAATCCTTATGGTTTTATTTCTGAAAATGTCTTATAAATTTTTCCTTTCTATCTTTATAGATCTATTTAGATTTCCTATTAGTATTGGGCATTCTATATTGGTAAAGTCTATTTTCCTACAAATGTCCTTATCATCTAGACATCCTAACTAGTTGATATTGATTGCATGGCAAGGTGTTCTTCCTTTGACTTGGATCTCTGAAGATCCTTCTCAGGAGCTTTGATTCCATTTCTTGGGTAATAACCTAATTATGTGGCTCCATGGTCAGAAGTCTGGAAAAGACTCACTTTGGGGGAGAAGGATGCCTTAGGGAAGCACAGCACCCACTGAGACCCACCACCTAACTGCCAGTCCATCCCATTCAGACCTCAGTCATGTCTGACCCCTCCTGTGAGGCCCTGCCTGCCCCAGGATCTTCTCTCAAACTCTTCAATAACATCGAGAAATTTGTAATTAGTTTGATAATTAGCAACTGAGAAAAATGTTTTTCAGAAATACTCTCAGTTCCCCAAGCCCATCCTGTCAAGGCCACTCCAGGTGAAATGGTAATTGCAGTTCTGTGGGGAGATGAGGTCAGAGAAGCACAAACCCATATCTGCTTCCCTCCCACACACACTGGCTATTGTGACTGTCACACTAAGCCCACCATCCCTGCAGCCAGAAGCAGTCAGTGAGTATGTTCTATTTCCTGCTGAGAGGCAGAGTCTGTAGGAGAAGGAGGCAAACAAGGAGTGTGGGCAAGTGATCATTTCAGAAGAAGGATCCTTCAGAATTTGAAGTGGGTCCAGTGCCAAAGCCACCCAGGAAGGGGAATCATCCCTGAGCTACTAGGAGAGATGGAATCTCAGACCCGACTCCAGGCCCTGATGGCTCTTGTTGGGATCTAATGTAATCCTCATGGACAGGGATTGTGGGTGTTTAATTTTAAAAAGCTGTTGGAGGCCTGAGGTTCTAAATCAATTGCTGCTCAGCAATCCTTCCAGGAATCACAGAAACAAATTTTAGGACAACAAGAATTGTGCCTATAAGAACTCTAAATTGTAAGAAGGAATAGACTGAATCTACAGGGATCATCTCATCCTCTGCAGAAACAGTGGATATGAATGGAAACTGTTGAGATGCTGCAAATGTTTCTCCAGCTCTGGGAGGAAGAAACGCTTGATGGAGACAGTAATTATGTCTCTCCTGAAAACACGCAGGGCCTCTTGATTATGGTGAGTGTGTTGGAAGCAGGGTTTAAGGAAAACATGACTTTTAAATTGTGGGTTTCAGACAGCAACCTCCAGATTGGTTTAAAAATATGTTAATAACAATTCAAAGTTCTCCTCTTTAGAGTTATAAAATGCATGTGATTTTCCACTTCACAGATTTTTTTAGCTTATGTCTTCATTGTAGAATCTTTCAGAAGTATCACCACCTTGCTAAATGCTTTCCTTCTGTTGAGATTAATACATATGTAATTTCTTTCATTGCTTCAATCACAATATACGACAGAACACCACCAAGTCCATTCTAGTCCATAGTTCTTCCCCCAATCCTGGGGGTTTTGGGATGGTGATATCCACTCCACCTCCAAGTGAGAGAAGGTTTATATTCCATGGGTGGTGTGGGAGGTGGGGAACATGGGAATCCCTGTAATTTCTGAGTAATAATTAGATAATCTAAGCACCTTTAAAAATATATATATATAAAATAACATTTATGTAAGAAAATCCACATATATGCATATGTATTTATATATCATTTTACAAATATTGGTATGTACTGTGAAAAATCTTGATTTTTATGAACAATAAAAAATAAAAAAAAATACATATGTAAGCAGTAATTTCATTTCTGCCCCACAATGCTTTATCTCTTGTTAGTGTTTCATGGCCCTCAGTACAGGAGAAGACATGAGATTGATCAAGCATTCCTTTGCTGGGTGACATGGTACTTTTATTCCTAACATAAAACTAAATGAGTCTTTTTACTACCATCTTAATATGGAGACATTCTCGAATTCATAGAGTCCAAATGGCTCAAGGGGCTGGCTCCTGTGTTACTATTCTGCAATCTATATTTTGTTAAGATCTACATTATATTAAGAGCTCCAAATCTTCATTCATATGATATTGGCCTATAGAGTATATCCTTACATATAAATGGAAAACTGCTACCACCAAAATTATAAGATAACATATCACTGATCTAAAATCGAGAGACAAAAAACACCACACTAAAAATTTTAAAAATAAAAAAAAAGCAGAATATAGATCTGGACTATTGGAGGAACTCACCTAACAAATTCTTTCATTATCATGCTGGTTAAAGGCACTTTTTTTGCAACAAACCCAATTAGTTTCAAGTCACCCTTTGCCCCTAAGCAGGATGTGAATTTAGACAAATCATGTAACTTTTCTCTGTGTATGTTTCCAGGACCTTTCTAATGAAAACTCTACTAACACTTGCTTCAAGAATTTGTGAAACTAGAGAAGTACTTCATGTGGGGCCTTCTTAGCAGGGATTCCTACATGGTAAGTGGCTCTTTCAAAAGATGCATTTATCTCTTGGAAGTCTCTTAATAAAAGAACAACTTTGAATATTCTAATATTCTAGTACTCTTAATGGTAAGTGGAGAATATTGGGTTTTAGTAGACTTGATCCTTGTAGTATACCTTTCACATTTCCTTGCAGGATCCTCTGACTCTGAAGTCAAATTCCATTCCCTGGGAACTGGCAGAATGTCCTCCAGGAATTTGGCAATGGGAATGGTCTTCTTATCCCAGATTGTAGTTGGAGTCCTTGGAAATTTTTATCTCCTCTGTCATTTCCTTTATTTCATGGGGTGCAGGTTAAGAACCAGAGATCTGATGCTCAAGCATCTGATTGTAGGCAATTCCTTGGTTCTCATCTCTAAAGGAGTCCCACAGACAATGGCAGTTTTGGGGTGGAAACACTTCCCCAGTGATTATGGATTCAAACTTCTTTTATATATACACTGAGTGGACAGGGACGTGTCCATCAGCACCACCTGCCTCTTGAGTGTTTTCCAGGCCATCATCATCAACCCTGTGAACTTCAGGTAGGGAAAAGTTAAAGGCAAAGCACCCAGGTACATCCGCATCTCATCCCTGTGCGGCTCCTCTACATGCTGGAAAATATCAGTTTCCCTATGTATATTACCAGCAATTGGAGCAATGATACTAATCGAAAAGAAAAAAATATTTGGGGTACTGTTCTTCTAAAATTCACAATACTCAAGACTGGTTTTACACAGCCTGGCTTTCATTCCCTGATATTCCATGTTTGGGGCTGATGATATTGGCCAACAGCTCCCTGGTTTCTATCTAGTCCAGGCATAAGTAGTGGGTCTGACACATTCACCGGACCAGCCTCTCCCCCAGAGCCTCCCCTGAGACCAGAGCCACCCACAGCATCCTTGTCCTGGTGAGCACCTTTGTGTCCTTCTATGCGCTCTCCTCCATCTTTCAGGCTTGTATTGCTCTTTCTGATAACCCCAGCTGGTGGCTGCTGAATATGGCTACACTAATTGCTGCGTGCTTCCCATCTGTCAGCCCCTTTGTTCTCATGGGCTGAGGCTGCAGTGTTTCCAGACTCTGCTTCACCTGAGTAAGGAATACGAAGTCTCCTAAATTTATTAGAAATACATAATGCATGAGGTTTTGCAAAATTTTCATTTGTTTATTCATCCATCATGCAGAGTTGTAAGAGAAATTATGAAGCTACCTTATTATCAGAGAATGGTGATCAGGTGACCGCAAGCTTCTGCCGCAATAATATAATTATAAAAAGAAATAGCAAATGTAAATGAACTATTAAGTAATTATTATGGAAATACTTACAGAATTGAAATTTTAATTATCCTTGCAATGGAGTCATTTAGGGTTTATGCAATAAAAAACCAGTAGTTTCTGAAACATTCTGGAGATTATGGGGGAAATCAATTTTCAATCTGACATATTAAACTTCTCCTGAAACTAAGCATAGAGTTGTTGGAGAAGTTCTTTGAGAAAGCAAAACCATGTGAGAGGGTCATTCAGAAAACTGAAGAAAAACATGTTTTCAAGTAAGAAATAGGTAGCATGAGGTTAAACTGGACAACACATTCTGTTTCAAGTTCTAAAACTTGTATGTTAAATCCTTAGATAAATGGCAGTCATTTGAAATATAATTATAGGTAGTATTGGCATATTTAAAACATTCTCTTGCAGAAATGGCTAGATTCAACTGCAGTAGAATAAAGGATAACATGAAAATATGCTTTTAGTGCTTTACCAAAAAAAATCACGTAAATAAAAAAAAATGATACCATTGCTATAAAATATGACAATATTACTGTTAACTATCATCCATAAGTTAGTTTTAGTTTTCCTGTGTTTCACCATATTCTTAGCACTTTTTAAAAGAAGAGCATTCTTATATTTATATTAATAACCACACTGGCAAGAAGATATTTCAATATTAAGGGATAACAATAGGAGGGTATAAGGGTGTATTGGATTTTTCCTTTTGGAGTAATGAAAACATTCTAAAATTGACTGAAGTGTTGACAGCACAACTCGTGATGAAAATGAAAGCTACTGAGTGTACATTTTGAATGGATTGTACAATCCATGGGATTGTATAACACAGGGAATCTAGGGGTGGATGATGGACTGAGGTTAACAGGACAATCTGAGAACATTTTCTCATGAACTATAAGAAATGTATAAGACTAGTACAGGGTGTTAATAAAAGGTGGGTGGTTTGAGGGAAAAACACACCAAATGTAAGATATAGGCTATCATTAAGAGTAATATTTTGAATATGTTCTTTCATAGTTTGTAACAAATTTCACAACGATGCAAAGTGTTGGTGGTGGGGTGAAGTATGGGAGCCTTGTATGACGATAGACATGTCTGTTTTAAAAATTCATAAATTGTCCTCTATACTTACTGCTAATGTATATTCCTGTATGAATGATATTCTTCAATAAAATTTTATTAAAAACACCAAAAGATTTCTGGGATAAAACTGCATGGCTTTTGGGGAATCTGTGGAAGGCAGATATTTATGTATAATAGGAAGATGCCAACTGGCCATGTTAGAAAGAAAGAGTTTTGGGGGTGCATTCTCATGTCTATGAGCAGAGGAATTCAGTGGAGCCTTTTTGAAACTGGAAGCCATGGAAGACTAGCCATTTGAATGGGAGACTTCATGAATCCGTTTGATGTGGCCTTTGAGGCTTGTGAATTTCTAAAGGAACAAAATAGGTATTTATATATTTTTTGTAATTCAATTATTTACAGAGCCGTGAATAAAGAATCTTAATAAATATTTATTTCTCAAGTATATGAAGGAATTTAATACAGCTTGTTCTGCCTTTAGGTTATAAAGATGATGCAAAGTATTAAGGATTTGATAGACTGAAAAAGAAAAGAATGAGTTTGATACATATTGAACTTTGGGGTTGAAAAATAGAGACAGATAGAAATATTTTCCACATATTAGACCACAAAGCAGGGTGCAAAAAGTAATATATATATATTATATTTGTATATATGTATGCACATGTGCATAAACATATGTACATACATTTGTCAATGTATATATGTATATATATGTGGGTTTATGTGAATATGTGCATGTATGTATTTATTTTACATGTATATGTGTGTGTTTATAACCAGCAAGACATTTGTTATCCAACAACCAATATAGGGAAATTTTACATTAAGCAATGTAATGATACTAATTACAATAATGACAAGCTACGTTAACTTCAAATCCTATTTTATCTCATATTTAGATAGTCATGATAGTTATTTAATTGGTTAACATTATGTATAATGTATTGTTCATTATTCTACCTTAATCCTAATATTTTGCTATATCTCCTTTAAAAACATCCAATTAAATATAGTCAAACAATGTTACCTTAAGAGAAGCAAATAATTTTATGTGTATTTAATAAGATAATTGATAGGTTTAGATTAGATTTACCAATTTATTGTGTTCTTCATTACACTTGATCAATTTTCTTATTCTTTCTGTCTTAACTTCTGTGCTTGTTAATTTTTTAAAAAATAATTCTACACTTACCCTTTGATCTGTGAGGTTTTATATTCAGTATCTCTTAATTTTTTTAAAATGTAGAAATCACAACATACTTTAAAATAAATACAGCTTAGTCATTCTCATGGGTTCTTCATGTATAATCACAGTAATTGAACAAAAGAATCAGAGGATCAAGAATCAGCTTTGAGTTTGCAAAGGAATCTGAGTTTCATTAGAGCTACAAGCCTGTGAGTAAAAGAGGGAAATGAAAATAACTTATTTGAAAAACTTTCCAGATAGTTACACCATTTATATGTAGAAAGAGCATTAAAAAGTAGTTACCAGTGCCTCAATTGGTTGGCTCCCATTTACCTGGGTTGGATTCCTGAGGCCTCCTGGTGAAGGCAAGCCAGCCCGCGTGGCGCCGTGAGATGATGCAGCAATATGACGCAACAAAGGGAGACAAGCAGACACAGAACGATGTAAAGCAAATGGACAGAGTGAGCGCAAACAGCAAGGGCAGGGGGCGGTAAATAATATAAAAATAAATCTTTAAAAAAAAATAAGAGCGAAGCAGAGGGAAATAAGACAAAAAAAAAAAAAAAAGTGGTTACCAGTGCACCAAATATCCAATAGCACAATCTTTCAACATTTGATTCTTTAGAAGAGATTTAAGGAAAGTTTTTATAAAACCTTGAATAATCTTTTATACTTAGATGTCTTCCAAATAATACTTCCAAATACCAAGTATAATAAAAGAAATGAGAATAGAAAGTCATAATTATATTTATTCACATTTCTTCCTTTCACAGAATAAAGTTATTCAACATTGTGTTACATTTGTCAGTGTGACACTTGATCAGATCAGATACTTTGAGCAGGTTATAATACAGAATATGTCTTGCTTCTATGGCTAAGAGTAGGAAGATTCAACTTTCCCAGAAACTCTTACAGATTTTTTTTTAGGAGGTACTGGAGATTGAACCCAGGACCTTGTACATGGGAAGCTGGTGCTCAACCACTTGAGCTACATCTGCTTGCCCAGCTGTTTTTTTTTATTAAGAATAAATGCTTTTTCAAACTATACATATATACATACATGCATATGTATATACATACATACATATATACATACATACATACAGTGTAATGTTATTTAATACTTTTAACTTCCATTTGACAATAGAAGGATGTTTCAATTCTAACCTACTTACCTTCCCAAATCTTTTTAAAATTTGGAGAAAGTTATTTAAAAACAATTATTCAAGACACATGCACAGGTCTTAAGTGCACAGCACAATGCAGTGTTATCAACTGGATTCAACCTTGGATATAGCTCCTTGGTCGTAAAACAGAATATTGTCCCAAGGTGCCTCCAGGGCAGATCCTGGTTAGAAACCATCTAAAAACACAGATCACATTCTCTCATTTGTACTTTATAAAAATGGAATCATAGAGGATGAACTTTATGTATTAAGCTTCTTTCATTCCACATGTTCTTTGTGACCTTACCTTTACCATTGCTTTTTCTTATAAATCACTCATTGGCATTGGTGTAGAGCCTTCCATGTGTGTCTTTCTAACAATTTATTTAATCAGTCCACTTGGTGGATATGTGAGTGGATTTCAGTTTGGGGTCATTATGAATAGTGCTGGTATGTAAATTCTAGAACTTACACCAAAATGCAAATACCAATGACATTTTCCCAAGATTTTTGACTCCTTTACAGGAAGTTACAGCCTTGGCCTTTCCAGGTCCTCACATCAGCCTTCCCAGTTCATCAGTCCTGGCCTCACATCAACAACATAAAGTATTTAGCTCACAAATGTGTCCCCCAAAGAATATCCTTTTACAGAAAAGACTTACTGAAAATGTGAGCCATTATTAAAGACATTATAATCATGAGTGTGTGTATTTGTGTGTACATGAAACAGAGAGAAAAGAGAGAAAGAGATGCCAACTGCCATATGGCAAAGAATTTAATAATCTCATAGTAACTG
This sequence comes from Cabassous unicinctus, assembly GCA_029593785.1. Taxonomy (NCBI): domain Eukaryota; kingdom Metazoa; phylum Chordata; class Mammalia; order Cingulata; family Chlamyphoridae; genus Cabassous; species Cabassous unicinctus. The sequence goes on from JAQZBX010034248.1 coordinate 18,206, forward strand.
ACTTTCTTCCAAGTTCCTTCTCAGCTGCTTTGTCATGAGGGTTTTTGGCTCTCTCCCTCCACCCATTCAGTGCCCTGCTCTCTTGGTCCTACTCTCCTCTAAACCAGCACCCACTACCCCAATATTTTACACTGTTCTTCCATTTTAGGGAGGAATCCTCTCTACTAAGTCCCTTCTATTTTTTTTTCACAGGTGATAACAGAGATTGAACCAAGGACCTTGTACATGGAGTCAGGCGCTCAACCACTGAGCTCCATCTGTTCCCTGCATCCTCCTCTTTAAACTCATCCTTCTTCAGAGACTGGGGGAGCATTCTTTTCTCTTTAACATAATCAAAGTTCTTTAAGAAAGTGGTGAGACATATCAAATAGACAACATTTTAATATTATTTTATTTCAAATCTCACCTATGGTTACCCCCCTGAACTGTAAAGAATGTGGAATTTAACACAATTTGCAAGCTAACAATTAACCTACAATAGTTTATGGACCCTGTCTGAAGACTGGACACCCACAGATATTTACTGGTTCCTGCACTAGAGGCAAGCTTGCTTTCCAACAGGCATACCTTCTATCTGGGGATTATAATTCTTCTTGCCAGTTTTCCTCAAAATTCTCAGTAAAGGTAAAGAGATTTAAGGGAAAAAAATCCTTACCTCTATAGACTTAAGAGAGTAATAAATATAAAGATACCCATTTTATCAAGTAAATATTTCCTCCAGTTTTAGATAAAATCAATTAGCAGGTATAAAGCTTGAAAAACTTCTCCATGACAAGGAACCAGAAAATTAAAGAGGGCAAAAGTGCACCCCAGAATTAAAGGAGAACTAAACCAATTCAAAGAATCATTCTACTGATTGAGAGAAATGGGTTACATACAAAAATGACAGCATTTCAACAGTGGATGTTAATTTATACCTCACATGCATGGGAACTCTGACAATGGCAAAGAACTCTTAGTGCAAATATACATTGCAATTATAATGGTATGTCCTTTAATGAGATTTAAATAAGGCTGCTAATAGTTACACACTAAAACCTATATTTAGAAACCATAATGGTGTTTGGAAAGCTGCCAACCACAGCCTCTAAGCCACCCAAAGTTCTTATTTCAGGACAATTACATTTGATGAAGCCGTTGCAAAATACCATTTCTAGTTTTTTGACACTCAAGTCTACATTATTTGGTGGAAAAGTGGGAAACTACTCTGGCAACTGTTCAAAAAAAAATAAATCCAGATACTATGCCAGGTAAACCCCAGGTGCAGACGATTCTCTCAAATATCCATAGTGATGAAAGCTCATTAAAAAAAAATAGAAGGGCTCTTCATTGGCATCTGTGTTCCTGAGAGTGACAGAGTTGGACTCAAATAAGTCATCCCTGCACATGGTCCATCAATCCCTTCTACTCAAACCTATATGTGATGCAGGAGTTTTTAGGTGTACTTCCAGAGACTGTATCCTCTGGCCCACCCATGTGCCAGCTGTGCCTGGAATCTCGGTGGAGCAGCAACTCCTACCCTACAGCTCAATGGACTCATCCAAGTAACCTGGCGAGGAGACGACGATGGGCAACGGCCATCCCAGGGAATGGAGAGGGCCTGCAGCTGAAGGCAAGACAATCCCATCCACTATATAGGATATAAGCCCTCTCTCACTTGGAGGTGGAGTGGACATCACCTTCCAAGTTCCCTCAGGATTGGGGGAGGAGCTGTGGACTAGAGTGGACTTGGTGGTGTTCTGTTGTAGACAAATTGTGATTCAAGCAATGGAAGAAATTGTAACACTGAGGTGGAGCCAGTGGCCACTGGACATTTTTGGAGCATGGAGAGGAGGGGTTGTTTAAATACTGGGGCTTTTTTGGGACTTTGGGGGTTGTCCTGAGTGGCAAAGTGGTGACGGATGTAGGCCATTTCCATCAGATTATACCATGCAGAATTGGGGGAAAAATAGAGAAATGATGCAAATAACATAAAGAATAGAAGCGTTAAACATGTGAAAGTGGTTGTTTCCACCATTTCCCATTAACAAACTTGCACAAAATATGAAGCAGAAAAGTGCAAGAGGTTTCATGGACATCTTTACTTACGGCTCAATTTCTCCTTAAAAGAAAAAATTCTGCATGACAATAACTACAAAAAAGTAAACAGTAATAATGACAACAAAACCACGATAGGTAGAATAGGAAATAGTAACAATTTCAGAGCCTGCATCACCCTACAGAATAAGGAAACTTAAAATTTGCTCTTATCAGATCCAATCTAGGCTGGATATGTAAAAACCAGAAAGAGCCTCACAAACCACACCACACAGAGGCAGACAGTCTGAGATGAAGGCAATTGGGAACTCAAATATTTTAATTCACACTTTTGGAATTGCTTTAATTTCAAAGCTATTATTTTATTTCTCTTTTTAATTTTATCCTGATCTGGAGACTGCCAAAATGTTATAATGCCCCTTCAAGTCCATCAGTAAGGGAGGAAAGACCTGAATGGGCATAAAGCGTGTGAGACAATCACTCCTTAAAATTGCAGATGGATTAATCCTTATTTCATTTATAAAATTGGATTCCTTTCTGCACCCAGCTAAGCTGGCATTCAAAAATGAGGGAGAATTCATAATATTCACAGATAAACAGAAATTAAGAGTTTGTGACAAGAAACCTGCCCTCCAAGAAATACTAAAGAGAGTTCTGCAGGATGAAAGGAAAAAACAGGAGACAGAGGGTTGAACGAGAGTGTAGAAAGGAAAATTACTAGTAAGAATAACTAAAAGAATAAAAAGAGAAATGAAAACAAAATATGACATGCAAATCTGAAGAAAAAATGGCAAAAGTAAGTACTGCCTTAACAATAATAACATTGAATGTCAATGGAATAAACTCTCCAATCAAAAGGCACAGGTTGGTAGAATGGATAAGGAAATATGACCCATCTATATGGTGTCTACAAGAAACTCATCTTGAACCCAGGGAATGAAGGAGCTTGCAAGTGTATGGTTGGAAAACAATTTACATGCAAACAGTAACCAAAAAAAAAAAGGGTAGGAATAGCTATCCTAATATCAGTCCAAGTAGACTTTAAATGCAAAACTACTGTAAGAGACAAAGATGTACAATATATATATATTAATAAAAGGGATAATATAACAAGAAGAAAGAAAAATCATAAATATTTATGCACCTAGCCAGTGTGGCACAAAATACATGAGACATGCATTGGAAAAATCAAGGGGAGAAATAGATGCCTCTACAATTATACTAGGGGACTTGAATATACCATTATCACCATTAGAGAGAACATCTTGACAGAGGGTCAATAAACAGAGACCTTGAATAATATATAAGAGGATATAGACCTAATTGACATATGCAGAACATTACACCCAAATACAGCAGGGTGCAAATTCTTCTAAGGGCACATGGATCATCCTCCAAGATAGACCATGTGCTAGGCCACAGAACAAGCATCAATGAATTCAGAAGTATTGAAATTATACAAAGTAATTTCTCAGACCACAATGGAATGAAGCTGGAAATTAATAAGAGGCAGAGAAACAGAATAGGCAAAAAGATATGGACTTTAAACCACACACTCTTGGATAATCAATGGGTCAAGGAAGAAATTGAAAAAGAAATCAATGACTACCTTGAAAAGAATGAAAATGAGAACACAATACATCAACACCTATGAGATGCAGCAAAAGCAGTGCTGAGAGGGAAATTTATAGTCATAAATGCTTATATTAAAAAAGAAAAAAGAGATAAATCAAAGATCTAATTGCATACCTGGATGAACTAGAAAAAGAGCCACAAACTAATCCCAAAGCAAGCAGAAAGCAGGAAATAACAAAGCATAGAGCAGAATGAAATGAAATTAAGAATTTAAAAAAAAAACACTAGAAAAAATAAAACAAAGTAAAATCTGGTTCTTTGAGAAGATCAAGAAAATTGACAAATCCTTAGCTAGACTAATACAGAAAATGGGAAAGATGCAAATACATATAGTAAAAAATGAGAGCTGGAATATCACCACTGAAACCACAGAATTAAAGAGTAGTATAACAGTATACTTTGAAAAATTGTATACCAACAAGATGGATAACTTAGATGAAATGGACAAATTTCTGGAAACACAGAAGCAGTCTACATTGACAAAAGGAGAAATTGATAAACTCAACAGACCAGTCACAAGTAACGAGATTGAATTAGTCATCAAAAACTTCCCAACTAAGACAAGCCCAAGACCATATGGCTTCACAGGTGAATTCTACCAATCACTCCAGATAGAACTGGCACCAATCCTGCTTAAAATCTTCCAAAAACTAGAAATGGAGGTAACATTGCCTAACTCATTCTATGATGCCAATATAACCTTAATACCAAAGCCACATAAAGATGCCACAAGAAAAGAAACCTACTGAGCAATCTATCCAATGAATCTGGATACTAAAATCCTCCACAAAATACTTGCTAATCGTATCCAACAACACATCAAATGAATTATACTCCATGGTCAAGTGAGTTTCATCCCTCATATGGAAGGGATGAAATCAATCAATGTAATACACCACACTAATGGATGAACAGAAAGAAATCACGTGATCATCTCTATTGATGCAGAAAAAGCACTTGACAAAATACAACATCCTTTCTTTATAGAAAACACATTGAAAGATAGGAATAGAAGGAAACTCCCTCAATATGCTAAAGGATATGTATGAGAAACCCACCACTAACATCATACTCAATGGTGAAATGTTAGGGGCTTTCCCTCTAAAATCTGGAAAAAGATAAGGATGTCCACTGTCACTGCTTTTATTTAACATTGCATTACAAGTACTTGTTCAAGCACTTATGCAAGAAAAAGAAATAAAAGCATCCAGATTGGAAAGGAAGATGTTGAAATCACACTATTTGCATTTGCCATGATCCTATGGATAGAAAGCCCTGAAAAATCTACAAAAAAGTTTCTAGAGCTGATAAATTAGTTGAGTAAAGTGGCAGGATATAAGATCAACACTCTGAAATCAGTAGCAATTCTGTACAACAATAATGAGCAATCTGAGGAGAAAATCAAGAAAAAAATTCCATTTATGATAGAAACTAAAAGAATTAAATATCTAGGAATAAACTTAACTAGAGATGTAAAGACTTGTACACAGAAAACTACACAACATTGTTAAAGGAATTCAAAGACCTAAATAAAGGAAGAATATTCCCTGTTCTTGGATTGGAAGACTAAATATCATTAAATGTCTATCCTACCCAAATTGATTTACGGATTTAACACAATCCCAATAAAAATTACCACAGCATTTTCTACTGAATTGGAAAAGCTAACTATGAAATTTATTTGGAAGTTAAGGGGCCCCAGATAGCCTAAAACATTGAAAAAGAAAAACGAAATTGGAGGAATCACACTACCTGACATTAAAGCATAATACAAAGCTACAGTAGTCAAAACTGCCTGGTATTGGCACAAGGATAGACATACTGACCAATGGAACCAAATTGAGATGTCTGATATAGATCCTTGAAGATATGGTGAACTGATATTTGGCAAGGTCACCAAACCCATGCAACTAGGAGAGAATGGCCTCTTCAACAAATGGTGCTTTGAGAGCTGGATATCCATATCCAAAAGAATGAGAGAGGATCACATCTCATGCCCTATAGAAAAATTAACTCAAGATAGATCAAAGATACGAATATAAGAGCCAAGACCAAAAAGCTCCTGAAAGATTATGTAGAGAAACATCTATGATATCTTGGAGTAGAAAATGATTTCATAAATTTTACACTCAAAATGAAAGCAATGAAAGAAAAAATAGATAAATGGAACCTCCTGAAAATTAAAACCTTCTATCCTTCAAAGAAGTTTGTCAAGAAAATGAAAAGGCAGCCTCCTCAATGGGAGAAAATGTTTGGTGACCATTTATCTGATAAGGACCTAAAATACAGTATATAAAAAGAAATCCTACATCTCAAAACTAAAAAAAACCACAAACATCCCATTTTAAAAATGCACAAGAGATTTGAATACCACTTTTCCAAAGAAGAAATACAAACGGCCAAAAAGCACATGAAAAGATGCTCGACATCACTAGTTATTAAGAAAATGCAAGTCAAATGCATATCATCTTATACTTATTAGACTTGTGTCTATTAAAAAAACAGAGAACTACAAGTGTTGGAGAAGATGTGGAGAAGAGGAAAAACTTATCCACTGCTTGTGGGAATGTAGGATGGTGCAGCCATTGTAGAGGATGGTTTGATGATTCCTCAGGAAACTAAGTATAGAATTGCCATATGATCCAGCAATACCACTCCTGGATATATACCCAGAAGAATTGAAAACAAGGGCATGAACAGATATATGCACACCAATATTCATAGTGGCATTATTCACTATTGCCAAAAGTTGGAAGCAACCCAATTGGCTATCAAAAGAAGAATTGGCAAGTCAACTGTGGTATCTACATACAATGGAATATTACTCAACTGTAAGAAGGAATGAAGTATTTTTCTACTTTTTAAAAACATATTTTTTCTTTATTTTTAAAAGATACTTAGATTAAACAAAATGTTACATAAAAAAATATAAGGGATTCCCATATGCCCTACTCTCCATACTCCCACTTTCCCCCACATTAATGAGTTCTTTCATTAGTGTGGTATATTCATTGCAATTGATGATCACATTTTGGAGCATTACCACTAAGCATGGATTATACTTTACATTGTAGTTTACACTGTTTCCCATTCAATTCTGTAGGTTGTGGAGGGTATATAATGGCCTGCATCTGTCATTGCAATGCCACTCAGATTAATTCCAAATCCTGAGTATGTCCCCATATT